>CAUYRH010032258.1:0-12803 GCA_963574655.1 Perodicticus potto | reverse complement strand
GCACCACAGCTGGTGGGTTCGAATCCAGCACAGGCCCACCAAACAACAATGACAACTACAACCAAAAAATACCCGGGCGTTGTGGTGGGTGCCTGTAGTCCCAGCTACTTAGGAGGCTGAGGCAAGAGAATTGCTTAAGCCTAAGTGTTTGAGGTTGCTGTGAGCTGTGATGCCACAGCACTCTACCCAGGGCGACAGCTTGAGGCTCTGTCTCAAAAAAAAGAAAAAAAGAAACTTTAATTACATTTTTGGTGTCCAGTGTATGAAATCCCTACAAAAAGAACCCTACCATGGGAATTCTTACTTTGGTTGACCATCTAGATGAATAAATCCAGGCATTAAATAAGACAGCGTCTTGCCAGTTCCTGTTTGGGCTACTCCTATAAGGTCTATTCCTTGTAGAACTATTGGCCAAGATTGTGACTGAAACAGAATTAAACATTAAAACAAAAATTATCTCTTTGTGCTAACAATTCCTCCTTTCCTAGCTCTAATCTTTCAAAGATTTTTTTGAGGGCTGGAGGCAAGGGCTGAGAGAAATGCCAATAAGAGTTCCTCCTGGTGGCTCAGCACCCGTAGCACAGTGGTTACGGCGCCAGCCACATATACCTAGGATGGTGGGTTTGAACCTAGCCAGGGCCAGCTAAACAACTGCAAAAAAAAAAAAAAAAAAAAAAAAGCCTGGTATTGTGGTGGGCACCTGTAGTCTCAGCTACTTGGGAGGCTGAGGCAAGAGAATCACTTAAGCCCAAGAGCTTGAGGTTGCTGTGAGCACTCTACCGAGGGCGACACAGTGAGAGTCTGTTTCGGGGGTGGGGGAGCGAGGGGAAGAGTTCCTCTTAGTGATTTAACTTCTAACAATCAGGTACTGTTTTCGGGGGGGAAACAACATTCAGTGAAACATTACTATTATGGAATGCTTACTTGAATAGGTGTTGGCATTTGAAAACCTGCCTTTTTAATGTTTTCCATAATTTCAGGATAACATTGAAAGGCATCTGCAAATGCACAGGTCGGATTAGGGATTGGACGCTTTTCACCATCTTTCAAATCATCACATACTATATTAAAATTTTCTTTCCTTTAAAGAAAAAATAAAACAAAGATTAGTGGCTTTGGTCACTTTACTCCCCAAGAAAGAAATTTCCAAAATCAATTTAAGACCTATCTAGAAATTCAACTACAACTGATAAAACCCTACCTGTTCAGGAAATTACAGCATGAAGCCTGAAAAATCATATGCTTTTTAAATCAAAACCAGACTTGGTGTTGAGGACCTGTATCAGGAAAATTTTTTTCAATTCTCTACTATGTATTCAGTTGTTCAGCTATGTTAGCCACATTTTAAGTGTTCAGTAGTTACATCATGGCTACTCCATTAGACAGACAGACATATATACATACAGACCATTTTTCATCACTGCAGGAAATTTAATTGGATAACCACACTATAATATATATCATGTAGGATGCAACACAGTTTTCATATTGAATTAATATGGAAGGTGCAATCCCCAAAATGTAACCATTTCACATCTTTGCCTAAAAAGCAAATACTACTATTTAAAAACTCACTCAGAAAGGTAATAAAACCACCCACCTCCAACTGTCTACTTCCACTTGTGTCATTGAACTTGTTGTTGTTGACTCTTTGTAAAAGTTTTTCTCAATAGGAGGTAAGTCTGGCAAAAAGGTGAAATCCACACTTTAATAAGAGAACCTGTACTTCATTAACACTTAGTGAAAGCTGTGGAAATCAAACTAAAATATATTTACCATGAATACAGTTTTAGACAAGTCTATTTTTGCCAGCTAGCCTTATTTATGCCTGCCTGCGAGATCTCCTTTATTGGTTTGTGTTTCAATTACCTTTTTTCCCCAAGAGAGGGATCTTTTAATAGTCAAGTTTAAAGTCAAAGAAAGCATGCCTTACAAGATATGAAAGCACGATTAATGAGTCTGGTAGCAAACATAATTCTTAGTTTGATTTCATCTTTTCTTTGAATGTCTATCCCATTACTTCTTAGGAATTAAATTTATATCCTTGGTGTACTCTCTGAAAGTACATTTCTTTTTCTTGAGACAGTCTCACTTTGTTGCCCTGGTTAGAGTGCCTTGGTACCAGAGCTCACAGCAACCTCAAACTCTTGGGCTCAAGTGATTGTCCTGCCTCAGTCCTCTCAGTAGGTGGGACTACAGGTACCACACACTACACCCAAGTAGTTTTTCCCATTTTTAGGGGAAATGGGGTCTCTCTCTTGCTCAGGCTGGCCTTGATCCACCTGCCCTGGCCTTCCAGAGTGCTAGGAATTATAAGTGTGAGCCATCATGCTCAGCTGAAACTACTTTTTACTTTTTTTTTTTGCAGTTTTTGGCCGGGGCTGGGTTTGAACCAGCCACCTCTGGCATATGGGGCCTGCGCCCTACTCCTTTCAGCCACAGGTGCCGTCCTTTTTTTTTTCTTCCGCAGACATAGAGAAGGATGAAACTACATTTTTTTAAGAGATAGCTTTGTTGCCCAGGCTAGAGTGCAGTCTGAGTATTATTGCCAACTGTATCCCTGACTGCCTGGGTCAAAGCCATCTTCCTGCCTTATCATACCAATCTTTGAGGATTTCAGGGGTGACCCACCCTGAAACATAGCTCTTGGTGCTGTTTCTTTTTTTTTTTTTTTTTTAAGACAGAGCCTCAAGCTGTCACCCTGGATAGAGTGCTGTGCCATCACAGCTCACAGCAACCTCCAATTCCTGGGCTCAAGCGAGTCTTCTGCCTCCGCCTCCCAAGTAGCTGGGACTACAGGCACCCGCCACAACACCTGGCCATTTTTTGGTTGCAGCCGTCATTGTTGTTTGGCGGGCCCGGGCTGGATTCAAACCCGCCAGCTCAGGTGTATGAGCCTTAGCCCATTGAGCCACAGACGCCAAGCCGGGTGCTATGTTTCTTAAATGTCTCTTACAGTTGTTCCAAATTCTTTCCCTGGTCCCCCATCTCAAATCTCCAACACATACTATATAGTCAAGGCAGTACTGGAAACCTGGCAGTACTGGAAACCTGACATGTGGAGATACTGACCAACCCAGTGGCCTTCATCACTGTTAATGTTTAGCTCACATCTAGTACAATGGCTTTTTAATTTTAAATAAAAGATGCTGTATTCCTGCCCAATTGTGATACCATGGCTAGTTAGTGCCTGAGTTTGCTGTGATATCTATCCCCCATGATAATGTTCTAAGTGAGAAATTTCATTTCAGTTTCATATGTACCTTCTGAAGTTCACTAAGTCTCAGAAAAAAAGTTAAAAAGAGAAATAAATATAAAAAAAGACATTAAAAGCTTTAAAAATAAATAAAATTCAAACAAAAAAGAACCTTATCTCAAAAACCTTTTATGCTTTCTGTTATTTAAAGTTTAACTCACATGGCGGCACCTGTGACTCCATGAGTAAGGTGCTGGCCCCACATACCGAGGGTGGAGGGTTCAAACCTGGCCCCAGCCAAATTGCAACAAAAAAAAAGCCGGGCGTCGGGTGGCGCCTGTGGCTTAGTGGGTAGGGTGCCAACCCCATATACCGAGGGTGGCGGGTTCAAACCCGGCCATGGCCAAACTGCAACAAAAAATAGCCAGGTGTTGTGGCGCATACCTGTAGTCCCAGCTACTCCGGAAGCTGAGGCAAAAGAATCGCCTAAGCCCAGGAGTTGGAGATTGCTGTGAGTTGTGTGATGCCACGGCACTCTACCAAGGGTGATAAAGTGAGACTCTGTCTCTACAAAAAACAACAACAATAATAAAGTTTAACCCACAATTTGCATGTTCACTCACTTTACATGCCCCCTTGGGCCTGATTTTCTTTTTTGTTTATTAACATTCTATTAACCTATTGCAGTGAGTAATCTCAAATAAGACAAAGTATAAGTAAGTATATTTAATCTTCCACTTATGTTATAAATCACAGCAGACAACATAGAAATTACCATGACCTAAAGAATTGCATCACTTAAAATTGTTTCTCATACACATTTTGTCACTAAAAATAAGGCACAGACCTTTTACCAATGATAAAAAACAGCAGATATAAAAATATTAAGATGCAGCACTAACCTGCCCACTTTTTTTTTTCCCATTTCAGACCTTCCTCTCTAATTTGATCCCAATCTATCAAAGGCCGGTCTTCTGCAGCAACATTGTTTTCTGTGCCTCGACCTCTTCCAACAGAAGGTTGGAATGCAACAATATCTGTTGAAAGTATTTTACCAGATTAGTTTTTTCCTATTATTTTCTAGTAACCAGATGATAATGCTTAAAATACAAAATCTGGGGTTTCCATAGCATAGTACCATGACTTTTTCCTGGGTCTTGTTATCATTTAACAACCTACTGAAAATTTAATTTATTGGCTCGGCGCCTGTGGCTCAACGGGTTAAGGTGCCAGCCACGTACACCTGAGCTGGCAGGTTCGAATCCAATCCATTGGGGCCCACCAAACAACAATGACGGCTGCGACCAAAAAATGGCTGGGCATTGTGGGAGGCGGAGGCAGGAGACTCGCTTGAACCCAGGAATTGGAGGTTGCCGTGAGCTATAATGCCACTGCACTCTATCCAGGGTGACAGCTTGAGGCTCTGTCTCAAAAAAAAAAAAAAAAAAATTTAATTTATTGGAGTAGGGAAGGAAACTGGCCTGAGTGTCTAGTGTGCTAAAATGCTGTCAATAGGCATTACTTAATCCTCACAATAGTTCTGTGATGCAGAATTGCCCCAGGCTAACAGATGCAGAAATGGGGCTTTAGGGAGTAAGTTTTTTCCCAAGAAACACTAACAGGCAACGCTGCCATCTGAACCCACATTTCCCTGTTCTAATTCCATGTTGCTTCTAGATATGGTTCAATGATGGCTTTTTTTCCTCTTTAATACAGATCTGATGGGCAGTGCCTGTGGCTCAACATAGTAGTGCGCCGGCCCCATATGCCAGAGGTGGCGGGTTCAAATACAGCCCTGGCCAAAAAAAAAAAAATACAGATCTGAGATTTTTCAAATATCAAAAATGTAAGCAGTTTTCAAAGTCAGTCATGAATCTGGGGATGAATCAGGAGCACAGGACCAATCTTTACTGATACTAAAGTAGGTGCATTAAAAGGTTATTTCAGCTTGGCACCTGTAGTACAGTGGTTATGGCACCAGACACATACACTGAGGCTGGTGGGTTTGAGCCCAACTTGGGCCAGCTAAACAACAGTGACAACTGCAATCAAAAACTAGCTGGGTGTTGTAGTGGGCGCCTGTAGTTCCAGCTACTCAGGAGGCTAAGGCAAGAGAATCGCTTAAGCCCAAGAGTTGGAGGTTGCTGTGAGCTGTGACGCGACGGCACTCTACCAAGGGCATGAGACTCTGTCTCAAAAAAAAAAAAAAAATTAAAAACATGATTATTTCATTGTCATTTACCTGTGTGTTGAAAAGTGAAACTGCTAGGCTTAATCAGGTATTAACCAGTTTTAATTTGAAGAAAAAAGTATCCTGGGCTTTCATAGAAAAGACTGATTAAGAGGCTTGGCACCTGTGGCTCAATGGGCTAAGGCGCCAGCCACGTACCCTGAGCTGGCGGGTTTGAGTCCAGCCTGGGCCTGCCAAACAACAATGACAGCTGCAACCAAAAAATGGCCGGGCGTTGTGGCTGGCACCTGTAGTCCCAGCTACTTGCGAGGTGGAGGCAAGAGACTCACTTTAGCCCAGGAATTGGAGGTTGCTGTGAGCTGTGATGCCACAGCACTCTATCCAGGGTGACAGCTTGAGGCTCTGTCTCAAAAAAAAAAAAAAATTGATAAGAGTAGATTTATAGATTTATAAGAGTAGATTTATAGATTGATTAAGAATAGATTTATAGGGCGGTGCCTGTGGCTCAGTGGGTAGGGTGGCGAGTTCAAACCCAGCCCCAGCCAAACTGTGACAAAAAAACAGCCCGGCGTTGTGGCAGGTGCTTGAAGTCCCAGCTACTCGGTAGGCTGAGGCAAGAGAATTGCCTGAGCCCAGGAGTGGGAGTTTGCTGTGAGCTGTGTGATGCCACGGCACTCTACTGAGGGTCATAAAGTGAAACTCTGTCTCTATAAAAAAAAAAAAGTAGATTTATAGATTGATAAGAGTAGATTTATAGATTTATGAGTAGATCCTAATGCATTCTATCAGGAAAGGAAATCAAGTAAAATGGCTTATAACGCTGAAGGAAATGTACAACATTTTGCACAAAACCTACTTACCAACTCTGTGTGGATAATATTTTTCTTCTTGTTTCTTGACAAAATTATCTATCACAGCTTTTGCTTTAGTTTGCATTGCCTTACTGCCAAATATTTTGACTAATGATTCTTGCGGTCCTTTTATTATCTAGATACAAAGAGAAAAATGTGAGACTTAATTGCTCTCAGATCCCCAGCAAAACATTCAATTTCAAAAAGTATAAAAGCATAGCTCAGGCACGGTGGCTCACACCTGTAATCCTAGCACTCTCAGAGGATGGATTAGCTGAGCTCAGGAGTTCAAGACCAGCCTGAGCAAGAGTAAGACCTTGTCTCTAAAAACACAGCTAGGCATTATGGCAGGTACCTATAGTCCCAGCTACTTGTGAAGGTGAGGCAAGAGAATTGCTTGAGCCCAAGACTTTGAGGTTGCTTCGAGCTATGATGCCATGACACTCTACCTCAGGGCAACCGAGTGAGACTGTCTCAAAAAAAAAAAAAAAAAGCATAAAGTAGATACAGTATTGTTATCAAACAACATCTGAATTTCTAATCTGACAGAGATACTACCTATATCCACTCTGGAACTGATCTCCCATTTGGATGGGGAGGAGCAGGACAATCTAAATTAAAAACTAAAAGCTTGGCTTGTGCCTGTAGCTCAGTGAGTAAGACATGGGCCACATACACCAAAGCTGGTTGGTTCGAGCGTGACCTGGGCCTCCCAAGCAACAATGACAACTGTAACCAAAAAAATAGCTGGGCGTTGTGGTAGGCGCCTGTTGTCCCAGCTGCTTGGGAGGCTGAGGCAAGAGAATTGCTTAAGCCTAAGAGTTTGAGGTTGCTGTGAGCTGTGACGACAAGGCACTCTAACCAGGGTAACATAGTGAGACTCTTGTCAAAAAAAATCCCAAAAAACAAAATACAAAAAAACCCCCTCTGGCTTGGCGCTTGTAGCTCAGCGGCTAGGGCACCAGCCACACACACCTGAGATGGTGGGTTCGAACAGCGCCTAAGCCTGCCAAACAACGACAACTACAAACAAAAAAAATAGCTGGGCCTTGTGGCGGACGCCCGTAGTCCCAGCTAATAGGGACTGGGGCAAGAGAACTGCTTAAGCCCAAGAGTTGGAGGTTGCTGTGAGTTGTGACAACACAGCACTCTACCCAGGGAAACAGCTTAAGACTCTGTCTCCAAAAAAAGAAAAAAAAAAATTTCAAAGGAAATTCATTTAAAAAACCCCCCAAAACCTAACAGCTCTAGCACTCTGAGAGGCCAAAAGGGAGTGGATCGCTTGAGCTCATGAGTTTAACAGCAACCTGTCCAAGAAAGTGAGACCCATCTCTACCAAAAATGAAAAACTGAGACAAGAGGATCACTTGAGTCCAAGACTTTGAGGTTGCTGTGAGCCATGACACAGCTACAGCACTCTATCAAAGTTGACACAGTGAGACTTTGTCTCAAAAAAATAAAAGTGATGGCTTGGCGCCTGTGGCTCAACGGGCTAAGGCGCCAGCCACGTACACCTGAGCTGGCGGGTTCGAATCCAACCCGGCCCGCCAAACAACAATGACGGCTGCAACCAAAAAATGGCCGGGCGTTGTGGCAGGCACCTGTAGTCCCAGCTACTTGGGAGGTGGAGGCAGGAGACTCGCTTGAGCCCAGGAATTGGAGGTCGCTGTGAGCTGTGATGCCAGAGCACTCTACCCAGGGTGACAGCTTGAGGCTCTGTCTCAAAAAATAAAAATAAAAAAAAAAATTTCCTCCAGTATGGGCTATAATTTGGCTATAATTGGCTATTGATCTTTTGGTTTTAGCCTGATGTTTGGCATTCCTTTATGGAGACATTTATGTCAAAAGCCAAAGCCTTAATACCTTTGCAGGGTAGATGCTCCTGAGCTGAAAATAATAGAGTAAAGAAAGTGGTAAAAGAAGAATTAAACCCAGAAATTTGATTCTGGGTTAGATGGAGTAGGCACACTCCACCCTGTCTCTCCCACTAAATGCAGGTGTAAAACCCAAACAGAGTACATGGAGCAGCGATATGAATATGGAAAAGGAAATGGTTGCAAGAGGATAAGAAAAGAACTCAGAATTCAAAGTGTCGCACAAGCAGTAGTTGAAGGAAATCACATTTATGTTTCTCTTGTCCTGTACTTAAAGGAATGAAAGAACACTCAAATATGTTTACAAGAAATTTTATCAAATGAAGGGGCACTTTTCTTGATCATTGTCAATTAACTAGAAAAGTAATCACAACCCACCGTGAGCTCTTATTTTTATTGAGGTTTAAACACAACTAAGAAGTTACATTCTATTGGAAAGAGAAGGAAAGAGAATGTGTGTGTTTGTTTCTGCCGTGTTTAGTTTATCCAAGTGCCCTTGAGTCTGTTACAACCTACTGAAGATTAGATGCAAACATTGGTAGATTCAATGGATGTGGACCCAGGAGGCTTGAGGAATGCCCAGGGGCTTTGGAAACCCAGAGTTCAGCTGACACTTAGGGAGACAAGCCTGATGACCCCAGGGTGAGTGTTGAGCTCAGACTTACACACAGTACTGTCAGACCCAGAGAACGTTAGCAGACTGCTGTCCTGGAAGTAGTATGGCGGAATCTCATTCCTTAAGCCAGGAGATTCTTTTGTATTTTACTCCAAAGTGCATGTTAAAACTGTTCTTTTCTGTACGTGTATGAAGCTGACACATATGTATTTTTTAAACAGGTAATTTCATGCTCTCACGATGGGGCATAAAGTGGTCGTGTTTGACATTTCTGTCATCAGAGCCTTGTGGGAAACCCGTGTCAAGAAGCACAAAGTCCGGCAGAAGAAGGAAGAAGAAAGACTAGAGAAGAGTGCATTGGAAAAGTAGGTGTTTTCAGAACCTAGTCTTTGGCTTGTTCGGGGAGTAGGGATTTGGGCAGGCAACGACAGTTGAGCTGTGGAGGAGGGTGCTTTTCTTCTGGGATTTCCCACTGTCGGTGAGAGTTTCCTCATTAGACTTCGGAACCTCACACTGTTGCCCAAGATGGACTGGATTCCTGTAACAGTAACACCCATAATTATAATGACTTGCATATCATCCAGGCACTGTGCTAGGCACAGGGAGGACAGAGTTGACACAATAACTCCTCTACCGAGGAGAAAACGTGAGAAACTGGAGAAAACTGCTGTGCTGGCTTTCACTGAGCCGGCTTGCTGGGCTGCCTGGTGCATGCCACACCGCGAAGCCATCTGAGGGCAGCTCTGTCATGCATTCTGGCCCTCCCCCACTGAGCGGAATTCTAGATAAGATTCGTTATGTTGGTGTCATTTTTATCTGGGTTAAAAATGATGTAATTTGACTAACATGTGAACTTGTGGAACGGGAGTAAAAGAGTGCTTTGACAAAAAGTACATTTGTCATAAACACATTTATAATAGACATATAATTGGGTTAGCTCTATATGTGGTTGATAAAAGCACAAGCTAAAAAAGGTGCATGTTCAGGTGGCTTTGCATATGTCTACAATTTTTATTTCCTCTACAAAATCCCAAACTGGACCTCCTGGATGATGCGTTATGGGTATGGGTTTCACCAGAGGGACACAGTGCCATTCTGATCGGCAGACTCTTTCTCAAAGGAGGTCCCTGGCCCTATGTCAAGTTGGCAGATGGTGGTATATTTCTGTGTTTTAAGTTAAAAAACAAAATATGTAAGGCATGAGCATATCTATATTCTTGGTTCTCCACTTTCAGGAGATTTTTGGATTGAGCGACTGCCTTTTCTCATCGTGCTTGATAGTGAAGCTGCTACTGTTTGCATCATAGTGTTTCTAGGTGTTTATCATCGTCCTTAATTTACAGATGAGAAAGTTAAGAACCTCAGTAACATTCCCAAGTTCACCACGCTGGAAAAAGGAGGATTTGGCCGAGCTCTTTCCTCTATCAGACGTGTCCAGCCTGTGGCCTGTGGGATACACGCAGATTATATGAGGACTGTTTTGCTTCTCTGTGGTGTTGGATATCATGATATTGCAAAAATGAAAAGTATGCATGGACTATGTTTTTTTAAAGACTCATTAGCTTCCATTAGTGTTTGTGTATTTACTCTGTAGCCCAACACAACTCTTACTCTTCTAATGGGTGGCAGAAAAGCCAAAAGGTTGGATGCCCCTGCCTGTACTCACAGGTAATTGAAACATCTTTTCATTTGGCACTAATCTGAGATACTCCAATATGATGTGAATCTTGAGTTTAGGAATTGGAACTGTCAAATTGTCCTATGGCAGCGGATCTGGGAGACTGACACTCACACAAATCACACAGGTCTCAGGCCCCTGTGAGCCCACAGTGGCTCTCAGCCTGGCTTCAGCTTCTCCCCACTCCTCGCTCTGGGGTCACTCTGGAGTAGAGCAGGCTTGCTGCATGGAGACCCAATCCCTGGGGTGGGGGAGGCTTAAGGAAATGTTTGTAGCCAGTGTAACCTCCCGAGGTTCTTGGAACAGGAGCCATCTGCAGAGCTGAGTCTGAAAGCTGTGTTCTCCAACCTGCTTTGGAGTGGTAACTGCCCTGCCCCTTCAGCTATGTCACTGTGGAGTTAAACATCTTTCCACAGCTCATGTATATAGGATCGACGCTGAATTAGGATCAGTGTCACTGAGCTTGTGCTGTATCTCATCTTAACCCAAGACAGAAACCTCTCAGGGATTTGTTAGGCACTTTGAGTTCCAGATAAGAAAAACAGCCACCAACTTGGCTGGGGCGAAAAGGAAGAATGTAGGTGTTGAAGAAAACAGCAATTAGTTTTCCAGGACCTCAGAAATTTGCCTTTTTCACAAGGGTTTTTGAGTTTCTGTAATATGATTCATACTGTGATTACTAGTACTGCTTAAAGGTTAACTTGGTTTCTTGGAATCTATTTCCTGTGCAGAAATTAATATATTGAAAAACTGATGAATGCCTGATTATAAAAGGTAGCTATCTGGTTCATTTAAATTTCCTAAAACAAGTACAACCCTCCAGCTTGTTTTGTTACCTTACCTGATAGAATTTCATCTTGTAATGCCGTGTGTGTTCCATGCAGTATATGCCAGCATTTAAAAGTTATAAGTAGAGATAAAATAAAGAGTATCAGTCTGAAACTTGTTCATCAAGGGAAAAATAGAAGAGCTGTTGTTAGGCTTTCAGTGAGGAATTTCTTGTCCAATGAGACCATTTGCCATCTGGGATTATGGGTTCATTTCTTAAGGAAAAAGTAATTTGCCCATTTATTGATTTAATTAGTAGAACCCTAATGGCCTTGTTTTGTATTTTTATCTCATATTTGATGTTCTACTTAAATTGATTCAAGGGGAAGATTTCCTATTTGTTTATATGGGCGATAAAGTACAAAAACAATGGCATTTTATTTATTTTAATTCCTCTTCAGGAAGCGAATGGAATTTAAAAAAACGTTTCTATTCTCATCTTGCCTTTCCTGTCAGGTTTCAGAGGAAAGAAGACATAAAATATTTAGGAAAGAAATACAAAGCAGAGTAGTCATCTAATGATTTTTAATGGGGTGTGTCTAATTTCACTTTTTCTCCATTTTATGTTGGCTATATCAAGATATGTGAAACATTTATATCGATTTATAATTTGTGATATAGGAAAGATGTATTGAATAGGGCTTAACTGTATCATTTCATTACATGCCAGAATCGACCTTCAGGTTCAGTCTAAGAAATGAGGAAAGTGCAATCAAGCCCTTGTGGCAGTGGCTGTGCTGCCGATTGCTAAAATTTTGAAGAGACTGCTTCTAAAAGAAGGCCAAGCAGCACGTCTCGTAGCTAGGGTATGCCCCTGTCCTTGGCGTACAGTCACGTCTAAATCTACAGGTAGATATTAAAAATGTATTTTTATCATATGGTTGTGAAAATATTTAAATCACAAAGAAAAGTTTATTACAAATGGAAAGCAACAATTTCAAGCTCCTGCAAAATCTGCCAGAGGAGACTACTTCCAATTCTTTCAGCACTTTCTTCTGGCATTAAATACATGTCCCTTCATGTGCTGATATTTTTAAATTTATTACTTTTATTACAAAACTTAAAGACTTCATATGCTTTATGTTTAGTTGATGGCGGGTGATCTCCCCCAGCTCACTTCACAGCAATTGAGACGTATGTAGCTATTGCAGCCAGTTTTATCAGCAATTATTTTTTTCAAATGTTCCTGCCTCCTTCAGCTTAATGGTAAATGTGAAACTCCAGGAAAATTCAAAGTGGTTTCTCAAGAGCAAGATGTCTGATTTTTTTTTTTTTTTTTTTTGAGACAGAGCCTCAAGCTGTCACCCTGGATAGAGTGCCATGGCTTCCCAGCTCATAGCAACCTCCAATTCCTGGGCTCAAGCGAGTCTCTTGCCTCCACCTCCCAAGTAGCTGGGACTACAGGCGCCCGCCACAACGCCCGGCCATTTTTTTTTTTTTTTTGGTTGCAGCCACCATTGTTGTTTGGCGGGCCCGGGCTGGATTCGAACCCACCAGCTCAGGTGTACGTGGCTGGCGCCTTAGCCCGCTGAGCCACAGGCGCCGAGCCAAGATGTCTGATTAAGAAGA
>CAUYRH010032257.1:0-12327 GCA_963574655.1 Perodicticus potto | reverse complement strand
TAATTGGGTTGTAGCCTTCACATGAAAGCTATAAATTTGCTTCATAGTAGGGCTGTATACATTGGATACTTTTTCTTCCATTGTTATCTTGCCCATCGGATGATCAGAACACTGACTAGTAATGGGGGACCCTGGAATCTGCCCCTGCTTCTGCTGATGCCATGCTCCAAGGGCCTGGGGAGACATTTCACTGCTTCGTTTTAGTACAGGTGGTCAGCATTGTTAGTCCAGTCCACGGTGATGGCTAACTGGCCCCCTGTCTCATCCCTTGTTGTCTTGATCGCCCACCATCCCACCCACTGCTGCTGGAGGGAAGGCTCTTCCTGCAGTACCCATCTGATTAAGCTGCAAACCACTTAAACATCTACTCGGGCCCTTTTGGGCTAAAGTGGTGTTTTCCAACCATTTTTATCTCACGGCACACTGAAACCTATAGTTAAACTTCCACAGCACACTTAAATTATGTTGATTAAAAAAAGAGTAAAATAAAGAATATACTTACTGTGCTTTGAACGTCTTTTAAAAATAATTTAATTAGTGATCTTTAAAAATTTTTGTGGTACACCTAAGGTCCTCTCATGGCACACCAGTGTGTGCAGCCCACTGGTTGAAAACTCAATGGTCTAGAGGATACAGCTTTAGAATCACACTCAAGGACTGGTCTTCACCAAACTTGCCAGCCGCATTCGCCCCACTCTCTCCCTTACCTCCCATCCTGAGCTGCTAGAGCTCCCCTCACTTGCCAGCCACTTTCCACCTTTCTGATTTTATCCTGCCTTTCTCTGCTTGGGGTATTACTTCCCAGGAATCCCCCATTTTATTTGAAAATGCTTCTAAAGGCAGGTTCAATGCCTACTCCTTCATCTAGGGCACACAGACTTCTAGAAATGAAAGCATTTCACTAAACATGTTAGCAGTTGTGTATATCCATTCAATACACATTGAATAGGCACCTGCTATGACACAGGTGTTGTTCTAGTCATTGGGAATATCATGGAAAAGAAAAGAGATACAGCCCTGGCTCGTCTACTGGGGAGAGATAGAAAATAATGAAAAATATTCATTATATGGTAACATATCAGCAAATGATAAAGGCTGTAAAGGAAACTCAATCAGGGTAAAGAGATTAAGAAATATGGGAGGGATGCATTCTGGAATACGGCAGTTAGCAAAGACTTTCTTTTTGAGCATAGATCTAAAGAAAGTGGTGGGACTAGTTCTGAAGATCTCTGGGCAAGATTATTCTAGGCAGAGGCAAGAGCCAGACACACATAGACACGTGTACACGTACAGCATAATCGACTGGGAGTTTGAAAAACAGACTCTATTTTTCAATGGGAATCAATGATGATTAGCTCTTTAAAATTTGCAGAGCACTTTTAGAGCCATTATCCCATTTGATTGTGACATCATTCCTATAGGGTAGGCAGGCAGGGGAGGTAGTACTATAGCACCCAGCTTATGTAGGAAGAAACAGACTCAAGAGGGTTTAAATGACTTGCTCAGAGTCATACTGCTCATTACAGCAGATGCAAAGCACAAACTGAGATGCTTGATACAGTTGGGAAATTAATTTTCAACCTTTGTTATCAATAAAATTATATTAGCAGTTTGATAGGGCATGCCCTGACTTTGACAATGTCTTTGGAATTTGCTTCGAATAGCTCTTTGTTCAGGCTTCAGATTCTCTTTTGATTCCTGGTTTGATTTTGTAGGCAATGATTTTTGAGAAGACTTGTAGGACTGATGGGAGATGTGGGAACAAGCCCTGAACATCCCATCCATAGATCAAAAACATGAAATATAATTTATTTTGTCCCAAAGAACAAAAATATGCGGCTTTCCTTAGATCTGAAAAGTCAGATATTGTTATATCTTGACCTCTTTTTCTTGAAAGTTTCTAAGGGAGAACCAAGTAAAGTAAAATGGCTTGTCAGGGGATGTCTATCACATGAGTCAGGCCAGCAGTGAGGTTGTTGTAAACTGCCCTCCCCTGCCAGCTGGAATGTCATGGTCTCAGTCGGGAAAGCCTGGAGCTGCTGCTGGCGTGACTATTTGGCTGTGTGATCTTAAGCTGGTTACTCTCCTTTTCTGGGCCTGTGTTTACTCATTTATGAAACAGGAATGTGGACTAGACCAGGGGCTTTTAGAACATATTTAAGAGGTTGTCCAGGCTCAGCAGAGATGTAGAAGGAATTGGCAAATTGTACAGATTATAAAGGATTAAGACTTGCATTTTATCAGAGTGTTTATTGTTGTGCTATTGCTTTGCGTAAGTGTGTCTCTGCGCCCAAGGAAGGGGAGAGCTCTGTGGCTGAGTGGAGCCTGTCTCTGGCTCAGTACAGTATTTGGCAGCCTCAGAGAAACCTACTTTTGCCTGAAGGTGTTATGCGCAAGAACATGAGAGCAATACATTAATCCCCAGCACTGAGCTGCCCAGAGTTAGAACTAAATGATTACAGAAGTCAGAATTCAATGATTGATTAGTTAGCGACCTCTCTAAGCATGATCTCGCCTGGGTAGGTAAGTTGCAAGACAGGTTGACCATAGTTTAGCATTTACCCAAACACTGGCTGCTTTGTATTTATCCACAAAGGCCAGTGTCCTGACTTTGCTTCCATTACCTTGAGTGAGAGGATGCTCA
Source organism: Perodicticus potto (assembly GCA_963574655.1). Classification (NCBI taxonomy): domain Eukaryota; kingdom Metazoa; phylum Chordata; class Mammalia; order Primates; family Lorisidae; genus Perodicticus; species Perodicticus potto. The sequence continues at coordinate 9,683 of CAUYRH010032257.1, read as the reverse complement.
GAAAGGCCTAAGCCAGCGGTTCTCAACCTGTGGGTCACGACCCACAGGAACTATATTAAAGGGCCACGGCGTTAGGAAGGTTGAGAACCACTGGCCTAAGCTATCCTATCAGAAAGGCCTAACCTATCCCTGCCCGTGGCGGGTCACACTGAACCTGTTGCATTTTTCAGTCAAAAGCTCCCCTGGATTGATGGCCAGGGCGTAAGAGGGTCTCTTGGAGCAAGGCCGGTTGGCTCTGGGGCCCCTCTTGCCACAGTCCCAGCTGCTACTCACCAATCCGGAGTTCGAAGTTGTTGAACGAGTGCTTGTTGATCTCCTGGATGCTTTCGGCCAAGGCGAGAGAGAAGTCGGCCAGGGCGCACAAATGCTCCCATTTGTCTTCACATTGCTGGAGTGAGGGTGAGAAGAGGATTCGTTCAACATTAACATTTCCGCAGCAGGCAGGGGCCTTGTGTCCCACCCCCCCCCCCCCGTACGTCCTTCAGAAGGGAATAATCATGTGTGTGAGCCCCTGGGTGCACGAGTCCTCGGTATCTCAGCAAAACAGGGTCACGTGAGATTTGCCTTCAGGAGTGTGAGATGTGTGGGTTGTTCTGCTCCTCTCTCCACACCTTTGTGGAACGCCCTGTCAATTCCGGAGCGCGCTCACCGGTGTGTGTGTATGTGTGTGCGGGTTTCTGTGCCCACCTTCCTACGTTCTTGCATTTCTAGGTGCATCTTTCCCAATCTCAGAATTGGGTCTATTTCCGTTCAAGGGCTCCCAGAGTCTGTTTACAGGATATTTCATTTAGACATTTGCTCACGAAACTCCTGAGGGATGAGCAGAGCAAGCCTCTGGGCATCTCTGAGCCTCAGTTTCCAAATCCATAAAAAGTGGGTCTTGCCCTTCCTACCTCACAGGGATTGGATGACATTATGTATATGAGAGACCTTTATGCTCCTCCATTGCAGAGGCTGGCACACAGATCAGCAATATTTTAGGTTATTGTGAACCATAGGTCTTTATTGAGACTACTCTACATTGCTATTTTTGCTTGAAAGAAGCAATAGTAAAATGTAAATGAATGGATGTGGCTGTGTTCAAATAAAACTTTATTTTAAAAAAAGGTCGTTGGCTAGACTTGGTCTGTGGGTCATAGTTTTCTGACCTCGGCTACAGAGTGCTGTGCACGTGCACCAAATTACCAATATGGGTTTCTTCCTGATAGTCACTTACTAGATGCAAGACTTTGTATTGACAGCATGACATTGTCTTAGCTAATTCATCCATTAACCCTGAACAGTAGATGGTGTCTATCTCACTAGAGCCTGGCACACATTCAATAGTCCCCCCAAAGCAGGAGCTATTATTATATATGATTTTTGAAAGTAAAAATAAGAAAAAGGGGCTAGTATTGGGGGTTTAGTAACACCCAGAATTAAACCATAGTCAGGGCATTTCTTGGCCCTGATTTTTGTTCATGGGAATAGTGAGGGTCAGAATGAAACCTTGAAGTTTCTCAGGGAAGTGGCATCATTTCATCCAGTCAGTTCTACCTACCTCAAAGCAAATGACATCACATAACTATGCTAATTCGGTTTGTCAGATGTTCTCCCTACCTTTCCCCAAGTCTCTTGATGGCAGAGGTTTCACCAGGTTCAGTGACATGATAACAGCAAGACCCCTGCCATAGGCTGAGGCTGAGTCCAGAGAGTACTTTACCTGTTTTTCAGGTGACAGGCCTGACACAGCCATATAGGTGCTGCCAATGGTCTTAATCTTTTCAATGTCTTGAAACCGGTCCTCGCTGAGCAACTGAAACAGATCCAGGCAATACGTTAGCCCTGGTGTTTATTCCTCCAGCAGGGGCTCCTGAAAAGAGGTCCCTGGCTCACAGGGAAGATCTGCCTCTGATTGTGCAGCATCCTTGAGATAACTGCTTTTCTCTCTGAGAATCACGTGCTCATCCAGCCAACATATTTTATTGAGCACCTACTAAGTGCCAGGAGCTGAGATGGGTGTAATTAGATATTCTTCAAGGAAAAGATCGGCCTATTCACATGTAAGTCAGACCATGTCCCTGCTCTGTGCAAAGCCCTACCATGGATTCCTGTTTTTCTCAGAGTCAAGGCCAGTTTGCTCTGTGACCTGCAAGGCTCGCCAAGACCTGCTCCTTTTCCTATCGTCACTCCATTCACTTTTCTGCAGCCACACTGACCTCCTCTGCCCCTGCCCCATCCTCTGCCCCTGCCCCATTCTCTGCCCCTGCCTCTGCCTCAGGACCTTTGTATGTGCTATTCCTCTCAGACAACTGCATTGCTTACTTCCTCACCTCTTTCAGGCCTTTCTTCAAATTCCATCTTCTCAGTGCAGTCTTGTTGACATCCCATCTAAAACTGAACACTGTATCCCATCCCCACATATATATTTTTATCTTCCTTCCCCATTTTATTTTCTCTTCTTAGAACATATTCATGATTTTCCTTATTTATTGTCACCTCCCCCACTGGAATGTATGTAAGCAGTTATTTTTCCTTGTTGTGTTTACTATTCAGGACCTAGACAGAGCGTGGAATGCGGAAGGAATGAATGAATGAATCACTAAGTAAATGTGACACTAGGCATCATCCTAGACATTTCCTCAATCTTTCCCTATAATTTGGAGTTTAATACTCTCTTATTCAGCAACTGTGGTAGGCAGAATGATGTCCCCTGACCCAACCCCCAAAGAAATTTATGTCTTAATTCCTGGAATCTGTGCATATGTTACCTTACATGGCAAAAGGGATTGTGCATATATGATTAAGTTAAGAATCTTAGGATGGGAAGATTTCCTGAGTTTCCTGGATGGGTCCAATCTCACTTTAAGGGCCTTAGAAGTGGAAGAGGGAGGAAGAAGAATTAGAGAAGATGCTAAGGTGGGAGCCGATGTCTGAGTTAGGTGACGGTGGGCTTTGCAGATGGAGGAAGAGGGCGAGTGCCAAGGAACGAGGGTGGCCTCTGGAAACTGGAAAACGCAAAGACACAGATTCTCCCCTAGAGCCTCCAGAAGGAACTCTGCCCTGCCAACACCTTGGTAAAAGCCCTGTGAGGTCCATTTTGGACTTCTGACCTCCAGATTACAAAATAATACATTTCTACTATTTCAAGCCACTAGTGGCAATTTGTTATAGCAGTAACAGAAAACTAACACAGTAACTATTGAGTTCTTATATGTCTGAAGGTGGAGTACATGAGGCCCCAGCCATTGGGGCGCTTTAGCCCAGATGCTAAAAATAAATAAATAAATAAATAACCAGACACACACACAACATGCCCTGTTCAATTTCAATAAAGTGTATGATGGAAATGTACAGGGAGTACGGATCAGGAGAAAGGGCTATTTTGATCTGATCTAGAGGATCTGGGAAGGTGACTTTGGGCACGTGATTTCTAACTTCAATTCTGAAGGCTGAGGAGGGGTTTTTTTGCACTGGGTATATGAGTTTGGGTGTGTTGGGTGGCTCAGGTATGGGATAGAGAGTATAGGAGACAGTCATAGGGGACCGCAAAATGAGGCTCTGGGGGTGGGGTGGGGAGGATGTATGGTGGTCCAAAGACTTATGAAGAGTCCTGTTGGCTGCAGTGTAGTAAGCTGGGCTGATGGAGGGGTTGGGGGTTGGGACATAGAGGCCCTTGATGTGTGTGTGCTACCTGGGCAACTTGTCGCATGCACCTGTGCCTGTCTCCTCCTTTGGGAAAGCTTCTGGGTGCCTCTCCTTGCATCCTAAGCCCTCTCCCATCACTGCCACTTTATGAATGATCATTGTTTGGCAAGTGGATAGTGAGATTTTGAAACATTGCCTGCTTCCTTGCATTCCAAGTCTAAAGCCTGGGATGCATTGATGACTTACTGCTTCTCGGGGTCACTGGGTGATATTTGGATGGCTTCTCATCTCAAGGCAGTTTAACAAATCTCCACCCAGTATCTATAATATGCCATGAAACCCCAGCCAGGAAGTCTTTCATCCCCAAGGCAGAACAGGGCATACTTGGACCTCAGGTTTGGAATGAGTCTCAGGCAGGAGATTACAGTAGTGCACACCTGCTTCTACCCTCATCCCTCCAGCCCACCCCACCTTCCTGTACCTGTGTCCACACACCCTGACCTCCCTCTAAGTAGGGGGGAACTCTCCGTGCTCCCAGGAGGGTGAGTCCCATAGGTGTGTATGATTCCCACCCCAATCAGCAAAGGATGTTGCTTCAGCATTCTCCTGAGCCCAACCCATCCATTTCACCCTTTCTGCTGGATCATTTCCATCAGTATGCAGCCTGCTGTTATTTTTCCTATCTTAAGAAAGCCTTTATTGATACCACTTGTTTTCTTTCTTTTGCTATACAACTTCTCAGAAAGAGAGAAGACTGTACCAACTGCCTCCTATTTCTTCTTCTCCATTCTTTTCTAAATCCACTCCAGTCTGACACCCATCCAGTTCTTCCATGCCACTGAAACTGCTCCTGTCCAGGTCACTGAGGACCTCCACATCACCATGCTCTCTGGCCAGTCTTCAGCTCCATCTTGCTTGGCTTACTAGCAGCACTGGAGCCAGCTGATTGGTCCTACTATTATTGAACCTTTGTTCCCACGTGGCTTCACCTGCTTAGGGTTTTTCCATTTCATTGATGGGTCTTCACTTGTTTCCTTTGCTGGTTCTGTGTTATCTTTCTTATATCATAGGTGGACCCTGAGTTCAGGCCTTGAACCACCCCGTGCTCCCAGGAGGGTGAGTCCCATAGGTGTGTATGATTCCCACCCCAATCAGCAAAGGATGTTGCTTTGATCTGACTCACTTCCCTTGTGGTCTCATTGTGTCTCACAGCTTTAAATACCATCTGTTTGCTGAAGACTCCTAGATGTGCACGTCTTCCCTTGATCTTCAGACTCATCTACACAATTGCTTAAGTAGTACATCCATTACAGGTCTAATAGGCATCTTGAATCTGCCAATCTCTAAACTGGGCCCTAGGTTCCCTCTATCTACTCACCATCTTGGTTTCCATTTTTTTCCTTTTTTTCCCCCCAGCTGCTCAGGCAAAAACCTTAGAACCCACATTTACGCTGTTAGCAGATCCTTAGCCACAACACCGGATATTTTTAGAGACAGGGTCTTGCTCTTGCTAAGACTAGTCTCGAACTCCTGAGCTACACTATTCCACCCACCTTGGCTTCCCAGAGTGCTAGGATTATAGGTGTGAGCCACCACACTGGGCACATATTCTTATAGATAAGAAGCTCAACTGTTGCTTAAAATTTTTAAAAAATCATCCATTCTCATAGCTTTATCTGAAATTCTGCTATGGTGTCCGACCATCCTGTTTCACCCAGGTCAGAGTTATTACTTGAGATATGGCATTTTTGGTGTCAACACCAGGAAAAGCCTGAGAACACCGGTAAGAAGGTTCCTCTAATTGCACCCTTCCCTGAAAGCCTCCCTCCCCATCTTCCTGTACTATTATCCCCCCCCAGAGTGTCACTATCTACTCTACCATGTATTTTACTTAGTATTGTTGATTGTCCTCCTTTCACGATAAAATACAAGTTCATGAGAGTGGTATTTATGCCTGTCAAGTTCACTATTATATACCATGGGCCCCCAGGCACAGAGCCGGCCCTCACTAGATGTTGATTCCTTATGCCCACCAAGTGCAGCTCCCTGATACTGGCTTTCAGGGTCATCCTTGTCAGTGGAACAGGGCTGGGTTAACCACTGCTGCATGGATCTCATATTCACAGTGCATTTCTAGAGTGGAAGAGTCTAAATTGCAGAATCATGAGAAGTAGAACATATTAGTTTAAAAGACCATGATTACAACTCTCACTTTAGTATTTCTCACTTTAAAATATACTCACATTTTATCCCCATCTACTTCTAATAAGAATGAGAATAGTATACTGGTTTGAGTAGTATCTCTCACAAACTCATGTCTGCATGGAACATCAGAGTGGGAACTTACTTGTATATCAGTTCTTTAATTTGTTAAGTTAAGAAGAGGTCATACTAGATTAAGGTGAGTCCTAAATCCAATATGATTGGTGTCTGTATAAGAAGAGCAGAGGACACAGAGAAAGACACAAAGTGAAGGCCATGTGACAATGAAGGCGGAAATTGGAATGATGCTGCTAAGGATTGCTAGCAACCACCACAAGCTGGGATAGGCAAGGAAGGAGCCAGAAGGGACATAGGTTTGCTGAATTGAATGAATTTATCTCATTCTTCTAGCATCCAGAATGGTGAGAGAATACATTGCTATTGTTTTACGATGCCAAACTTATGGTACTCTGTTGCAGCTACCCTAGAAACTAATACACATAATAATATGATGAACACTTAATGATCATTATTATGTGTCATGTGTATTAGTCTGCTCAAGCAACCATAACAATAACAGCTTAAATAAAATAACAGAAATTAATTTCTCATAGTTCTGGAGGCTGAGAAGTCCAAACAAAGGTGCCAGGCAATTTAGTTCCTGGTGAGGGCTCTCTTCCTGGCTTGCAGACAGCCTCCTTCCCTCTGTGTCTTCACGTGGTCATTCCTGTTGAGTTTGTGAGGGTGGGATGAGGAGAGAAAGCTTTCCAGTACAGACCAGGGCCCACCCTTATAGTCTCATTTAACTTTAATTGTCTTCTTGGGCCCTGTCTCCAAAAGCAGTCATATTTTTGGTTAGGGCTTCAGCATATGAATTTTGGGGAAAGGACATTATTCAGTCCATAGGACCAAGTATGTTCTTAAGTGCTTTGTAATTTTTGCATTTAATTTACAATGACCTTACTTTATCTTAATTTGGAGATGAAGAGACTGAGGCACACAGAGAGATTAAATAACTTGCTTAAGGATGTAGAGTGATAAAATGGCTAAATCATATATCTTCAAAGCCCTTGTGTGTAACTGTTACATAAAAAATTCCAGTAGTTTATATATTTAAAACATATACAGGTCTGGGGAAGCAGAGCAAGATGGCTGAATCGAATACTTCAGCTCTCATCCCTCTTGCAGAGACACCAAGCTAAATAATCATTCATGCAAAAAAGCACCTTCATGAAAACAAAAAATTAGTCCACCAGGGGAGTAGCATAAGGAATCTGCAAGGGTTGCAGTGTTGCACTTGGGGCATCCCCAAGTCTTTGGTTACTGCTGATATAGCTGCAGTGACCAAAGATTTAGGTCATAAGGCTCAATTACCTTTGAATACTCTCAGAAAGCCCTTTCAAGAAGGACAGGTCAAATAAGTCCAGACTGTGAAGATCATAACAAATATCTAACTCTTTAATGCCTAAACATCAATGAACATCCACAAGCATCAGGAATATCCAAGAAAATATGACCTCACCAAACAAACTAAATAAAGCACCAATGATCAATACTGGAGTGATAGAAATATGTGACCTTTCAGTAAAAAAATTCATAATAGTTGTTTCAAAGAAGCTCAACGAACTTTATGACAACACAGAGAGGAATTCAGATGCCTATCAAAGACATTTGACAAACAGCTTGAAATAATAAAACAAAATCAAGTAGAAATTCTGGAGCTGAAAAATTTTAATTAACAAACTGAAAAGTGCATCAGAGTCTCTCTCAACAGCAGAATTGATCAAGCAGAAGAATTTGTGAGCTTGAAGACAAGTTATATGAAAATACACAATCAGAAGAGAAAAATGAAAAATAAAAAGAATAAAGCATGCTTTCAAGATCTAGAAAATAATCTCTTAGGGGAAATCTAAGAGTTATTGGCTTTGAAGAGGAGGGAGGAATGGAAAAAGGGAGGGAAAGAGAAAGAGATGAGATAGATAGATAGATAGATAGATAGATAGATAGATAGATAGATATTGGGATAGAAATCTTATTCAAAGGGATAATAACAGAGAACTTTCTAAAGTTCTCTAGAGAGAGATATCAATATTCAGGTATCAGAAGGTTATAGAATACCAAGCAAATTTAACCCAAACAAGACTACCACATAAGCAATTAATAATCAAGTTCCCAAAGGTCATGGATATACAACTGTTATGTTCCCATAATAATTAAAAATAAAAATATTTAAAAAACATATAAAGCATACATTTATAGTTTAAAACAGATTTAAAAACAGATCAGAAGAAGTGATGTCCACATACATTGGGGCACAAAATAAGGGCCTCTGCCTCTATTGACCTTTTGTTTCTTTGGGTGGCTATTTGAGCTTAGTATTCTCATCTCTATTTTTGCAGATGAATAACCAAGGCCTCCATGTGGTGAAAGAACATGTCCTGTGGTCCCCTGGTAAGAAAAGAGAGGCAGGACTGGCTATATAACTTGAAGGGCCCAGTGCAAAATGAAAATGTGGAATCCCCTACTTAAAAATTAGGACACACATGAGGGCAGCCGCAGAACATTAAACCAAGTATGGGTCCCTTGTGTGACCGCACAGATGCACGCCCACAAAGCCAGTCTGGGTGGAAGAACTAGGCGGAAACTCAAACCTTCCTGGCTCCCGAGTCCAAATTCTGGCCTCTTATTCCCCACTGTTGGCAGATATGTAGATATAGTTTCCTGTTCTCCAACTCTGTGCTTCCCTTTAAGACTGTAATATCCTCAGGTCACATGTAGTCCTCTGGTGGACAGTCAGATGGGTGGAGGGAACAGATGAAGTGGGTTTTCTGTAGGCTCTGGTTACAGCCGTCCTCTCAAAACTAATCAGGAGCTGGCTAGCAAAGTTGGGAAAATTTCTGCTTGAGAGAAAGTCTGCATTGAATATAGCCAGGTGATTTTATGGTTTGCTTTGGGGATATGTGTGTGTGTGTGGGGTTGATTTATAGTGGAGGCAGCCTATGTTCATTATTTTTGGTTCTTGAGCTAAAGTGAAGCCACTCTTTTGCCCTCACTGTGATTCTTCAACTTGTGCTCAGGGTACTCAGATCTTCAGCCTTGGATTATGTCTGTCATGTGCCCTCAGACCCCACCAAACAGATCTGGTGTCTTAGCAGCCCTTTGGGTGTTAATATTTCAGCTCACAGTCTTAAACTGCCTTCAGTTGCCCATCCCCCTCCATCTGCCTCTGCATAACTGCATTCCCCAGCTTTCTGCTGGCTCTGGGGTGACCTGATGTTGTCCTGGTGTGTGTGGGGGTGCTCTTCCTTTTTCTCTTCTCTTCAGCACTACCTGGCCAAGGGCCAATTTCAGGCCCAGGCAAAGCTGCCTTCCTCTCAGAAGTCGATTTGGAGGCAGCAAGAAGCTCCATTATTTTAGTTAATATCCATGCAGCAGATTTGTCTTCTCTGTAGCTAAAAGTATCTGGAGGGCATAGTGTGGTCCCTAATCAGCCCCTTCATTAGTCCACTAGTGAAAATGGATCAGTGAGGTGTCTGGGGACTCCTTAGCCTTTGGCCCAGGCAGGAGCTGTGGGCTCAGTAGCTCCTGCATTGGGTTACTGCAAACACAGTATTGGAAAGTGTGCTGTGTGTAAAGTTCAAAAAGCTTGCATGATCTCAGGTTCCTGTGGTAATTTTATCAGCCTAAAGAGGAGCATCATTATTATTTTTTTGTTTTTTGAGACAGAGCCTCAAGCTTTCACCCTGGGTAGAGCACTGTGGCATCACAGCTCACAGCAACCTCCAATTCCTGGGCTCAAGCGAGTCTCTTACCTCCGCCTCCCAAGTAGCTGGGACTACAGGCGCCCGCCACAA
>CAUYRH010032256.1:0-11236 GCA_963574655.1 Perodicticus potto | reverse complement strand
TTTTTTTTTTTTTTTTTTGTAGAGACAGAGTCTCACTTTATCGCCCTCGGTAGAGTGCCGTGGCGTCACACAGCAACCTCCAACTCCTGGGCTTAGGCGATTCTCTTGCCTCAGCCTCCCAAGTAGCTGGGACTACAGGCGCCCACCACAACGCCCAGCTGTTTTTCTGTTTTGCAGTTTGGCAGGGGCTGGGTTTGAACCCGGTACCCTCGGTATATGGGGCCGGTGCCCTATTCGATGAGCCACAGGCACCTCCCGAGACTCTGTTCTTAAAAAATAAAATAAAATAAGGGGTCACGACCCACAGGTTGAGAACCGCTGCTCTAGCATCTGCTATTGTCTCTGAGATTTCAGAACCACGCTGGGTTCGTTCAGAATTTCCTCAGATGAAATAGTAGTAAGAAAACAACCCTAATAAAAATTAAAACCACAGATAACTTCATACTTGGCACATGCTGAGTGCTTTTGCCTATATTCCAGTCCCTAACAGGTGGGTAGCTATTATCATCATCTTTTCTCAGATACAGAAATTACAGGCATTTCTGAGAACTTGAGAACTCCACCCGTAGTTAGTGTCAGGGCCAGCATTTACCTCTGGTTTTCCTGGCCATGATTATTGCAGTCCTGCTTTGGTACCTTGGGAACGTGCACAAGTGGTCTAGGTTCATTCTCAGCACTACTACTTGCTTGATTGGGACTATGAGCACATTTTTTTGGTTTCTCTGAGCCTCAGTTTTCCATCTATAAAATAAGAACAATTACTACTTTGCAGGTTGTTAAAAAGATTCTGGAGAATGTGTATAAAAGGCCTAGCAAAGAATTTGATTCACTGATGGTGCTAAAAAAGAAATAATAGCTGCTGCTATTTCTGGATGTCTAAACAGTTAGACCCACGGATCCTCTTTCTGTAAAAGGTATAAGGATCCCAATGTTAGAAAAACCATCTCCACCTGTTTTAAACTCTTACTCTATAATTTTGGTGCCTTCCTGGCAACCAGAAGTAGAATAATACCCTAGATACTCAAGTAGGAATGTCAGCAATGGAATAGCAAACCAGTTTTCCTATATATACTCTCCTGTTCTCTCCTGACAGATATCTCACAGGACTTACCAGAGAGCTCATTCCCTTTCAGCACATAGAGTACCAGGCCCAAGAGGCAGGGATCTTTGAGGATAATCTTTCTTAATCTTATCTTTAGAAGCTGAATCACAGATAAGTGTCCATGTTGTCACACAGGGAGTTTCCAAGAAAACTGAGGACAAAATTTGTTTGTTTTCCTTCTGTCCCTCTATCTAGAACCAACCTGAGAATGATCAAAGATAACATTCTTTCTTCCTCTAATATTTTTCTTTTCATCTTTTCTTGTCCTAAAAGGCTTCATCCAAAAAATTGCCTGGGTGTGCGCCAGTTTGCTGAGACAATGATGTGCGCTGTGCTATATGATGCAGCCAACAGCTTCATCCACCAGCACTTTGTGGAGGTGTCCATGTCAGAAGAGTTCCTGGCCCTGCCCTTAGAAGACGTGCTTGAGCTAGTGTCTCGGGATGAACTGAATGTAAAATCAGAGGAGCAGGTCTGTAAGCAGAGTAGCAGTGTGTGCAGGTTGCGTGCGATATGGATCTTTTTAATCATTGTTTTCCTTTTTTTCTTTGAGACAGAGTCTCACTTTGTTTCCCTCAATAGAGTGCAGTGGTGTCATAGCTCACAGCAACCTCAAACACTTGTGCTCAAATAATCAATCCTCTTGTCTCAGCCTCCCAAGTAGTTGGGACTACAGGCACCTGCCACAATGCCCAGCTATTTTTAGAGATGGGGTCTCATTCTTGCTCATGTTGATCTCAAAGTCCTAAACTCAGGCGATCCACCCATCTCGGCCTCCCAGATTGCTAGGATTACAGGCGTGAGCCACCATGCCCAGCCCTTTGTTTTTTATTAATCTTTTTTACAAAGTTAAGATTGTGACATGTATGCACCTGTTGTATATTACAGGATTTTATTGTATGTATTTTTCATTTAAAATTTCTATGCATTGTAGTGTCTAAATGATATTCTATTGATTTATCAGCGTATTTCCCTTATTCTTGGATGTTTGGGTTATTTCCAGTATTTACTTTTAGAAAGAATGCTGCTGACCGGGCATGGTGGCTCATGCCTGTAGTCCTAGCACTGTGAGAGGCTGAGGCTGGTGGATTGCCTGAGCTCAGAGGTTCGAGACCAGCATGAGCCGGAGAGAACCAGAGTGAGACCCCAAAAAAAAAAGCTGGGCGTTGTGGCGGGCACCTGTAGTCCCAGCTACTTGGGAGGCAAAGGGCAAGAGAATCGCTAAAGGAAGAAAGGAAAAAAAAAATACTGCTGTGAATTGGAAATAGCAAGTATAGAAAACATTTTGAAAGCATCTTAACTAGGCATGGTGGCTCACAACTATAATCCCAGCACTTGGGGAGGCCAAGGCAGGATTGCCTGAATCTAGGAGTTCAAGACCAGGTTTGGCAATGTAGTAAGACACCATCTCTGTGAGAAAAAAAAATTAGGTGCAGTGGTTCCCACCTATACTCCCAGCTACTTGAGAGGCTGAGGTGGGAAGATTGCTTAAGTCTGAAGAGTTTGAAGCTGTAGTAAGCTCTGATCACACATGCCATTGCACTCTAGCCTGGGCAATAGAGTGATACTCTGTCCCTGTCCCCCCAAAAAGAAAGGATCTTTTTCTAAGGACAAGCAAGACATTGGGGCTGTCACAGAGGGGAATGTGAAGTCAAGAGGGGTTTGCTTTGTTAAGCAGAAAGAAATTACAGTATATTTGACTGCTGAAGGGAGTTTTTCAGAAAAGGGGGAAGAATTGGTAATGTAGGAAAAATAGGGGAATAGTTATTGGAATGATGTTCTGCAGTAAGTGAGAGAGTCCAGGGCAGAGGGAGTGTATATGTGATAGGAGCACAAGCCGTCCACATCCACGGCAGCAGGAGGGAAAGCAGCGTGCACACACCTAGGTACAGCAGGAGGGGGAAGAGGAAGGAAAATGCTGGTAGGGTCTTATGGACATTCTCTTCGGCTTTGTTTCTGATTTCTCAGCTGAGAGTGAGGATAAAGGAGGGGCATTTGAAATTGAGAAGAGATGAAAAGGTATGAAATAGTTCTCTTGGAAAGGTGAAGATTAAGTGGAGAGTGCTAGGGAAATGGACAGGGCTTGATAGGAGGCAGGACCTGCTGATATCAGTAGTCAACAAATTTTAAATAAACAGGTCTGTTCTGTTGTGTTTTCTGTCTGTCACATTTACTGGTACAGGTGTGGGATAGGGGATAAGTTGAGTTTAAAGAGCTGGACTTCACCAGGTTAGAGATTTTTTTCCCAGGTGAATGTGATTAGAAAGAAAAGCGCATGGCATGGGAATTGATGACACCTGTATAATAACCCATGGGACCCATACTGGATTCAGAAGGTTAGGAAATAGGCCAGATGTAGGGAGCTGGATTAGGGAGGTGTCAGAAGCTAATTGGAGCTGAAAGGATTTGAGGTAGTGGTCATGTACTAACATTCTTAAAATTATGAAAGAGGTGAAGCTATTGATAGTGACAAGGATAGACATCATGGAGGGTGAAGGTATTGACACTAAGCAAGGTTTGGGCAATTGTAGGGTTCTCTAACAAAAAAGACAAATCTTAGAGTGGTCAAGAAAGCATAAATGAGAGTGTAAGGTGTTAGTAGTCAGAAAGGAGAGAAGGACAAGCCTTTCTGTTCAGCAAAGGTGCAATGCAAGTTGTCTTAAGAGATAGTGAATAAGTGTTATTTTGCGCTGAGGATGGCTAGGGCTAGCAATGAAGGAAGTGTTGAATGAGGGGCTCCAGAAGTTTGGACCTGGCTGTGCAAGTACTGGGAGCATCAAAGCTTCCACCTATGGTTGAGAAATCTAAAGCCATAGCAGCTTGTGATATTTGAAATCAAGAGTCTGGGTCTGCCTTGAGGAGCTCTAGGCTCTAAGAGGCAAGCATTAGGATGTTAGTCCCAAATCAGCTAATTTTCTGAAAGTCTGAAGAGCCCCCTCACATACCCCTAGTGACCAGTAGAAAAGTGAACCCTGAGCTCAGCAATATAGGAACTGAGATTTAGAGGAAAGAGCCTCATTCCAAGGCCAGGATGTCCTATCTCTAACTCTTCCAGTAATTAATATGACCTGGGAAGTTCACATGTATTGGAGTGATATATTTTATAAGGGCTTAAGGGTTTTAGAGCAGGACATCCTTGTGTCTGAATCCATTAGGAAAGGCTCTGTGGAGAGATCATGGATCTTGGCAAGGCCTTAAACATAGGAGAGTGGGTTTAGATGAAGAGAAGTAAATGAGAGGGCACAGTGTGAACAGGGGAACCAATTCAGGCTGGCTAGAGTAGATGATAGAGGAAGTTTGGAGGCTATAGGATGCAGGGGCAGCAGGAAGGAAAATACATTTAGTTGTGATGCAGAAAGAAATAAGGTGCCACCAATGGTTGTTCATTAGGAAATCATAATCATAATGAAAGCCAAGAAGCTATTACAGTAACCTAGGAAGTGAAGAGAAATCAGAAATTTGGGATGACAAGTAGGAGGAAAGGTTGGTGGGCCAAGGGACAGCTTCACTACAGTAAATAGAGAATTGAAGTTGTGGGTACAAGGGTGTGGCCTCTGGGTGGAAGGAGTTTCTGCCAGAGCTTCCACTCTGTCATGGCAGGTCTTTGAAGCCGCACTAGCCTGGGTCAGATATGACCGGGAGCAGAGGGGACCTTGCCTGCCTGAGCTGCTGTCTAATATCCGCTTGCCCCTCTGCCGGCCCCAGTTCCTGTCAGACCGAGTACAGCAGGATGACCTGGTACGTTGCTGCCACAAATGCAGGTGAGTGAGGGTGGACCTGCATGGAACACTGCTGAAGGTCTGGGCAGAGGAGCTGGACCTGTTCCAGCTCTGGGGAGAAAGGATTTAGAGCAGTCAGTCTACTTCCTGGTACACGGATTGGTCTGCCCTCTCAGTGGGAAGAACCTGGAAGAGGAAGTGTTATACCTTGGGCAGAGAGGTATGCTATGTGGGAGCACTAAGGCAGAAGAGGCTTTCCTCCCTTGAGTTATCTGAGGATTTTCTGGCATCTTCATCTACTGAACTATTTATAAATGTACAAACATCTGTATACAGCCTACCCTCACCCATCCCTATCAGCAGCACATTTGGTGATACAAAGGGGACTTCCTGAGGTTCCTCACCTTCTTCAGTAAATATTAGTCAGTGCCCTGGTGATTATGTCTCTGGTGGATGTAGGCTTTACATTTATAGTGATTGGCAAGTGTTTACTGATACATGAACCTTTTGTCCAGAGTAAATCCTATTCACTACAAAATATTCTCTTTGGCTGAGAATTTTTTTTTAAGACAGAGTCTTTCTCTGTAGCCCCGAGTAGAATGCCATGGGGTCATAGCTCACAGCAACCTCAATCTCTTGGGCTCAGGCGATCCTCTTGCCTTGGCCTCCCAAGTAGCTGGAAATACAGGCACCCACTACAACACCCAGCTAATTTTTATGTTTTTAGTAGGCCCAGAGTCTCATTCTTTCTCAGGCTGGTCTCAAACTCCTGAGCTCATTCGTATATGTTGAAGTATCTTCCAGAGTGCAGACATCAATCAAGTAACATGTTTTACGTACAGGTACTAGAGAAATTGTTTTCTTGCTGTCTATTATATGTGAAAATTTATAAAGCTGTATGTAACTGAAGATGCTTGAATAAAGGCTGTAACATAAATATTTTTTCGGCTAGGCACTCATAGTACAGTGGTTATAGCGCCAGCCACATACATCGAGGATGGCAGGTTCAAACCCGGCCCGGACCAGCTAAACAACAATGACAACTGCAATAAAAAATAGCCAGGCATTGTGGCGGGTCCCAGCTATTGGGAGGCTGAGGCAAGAGAATCGCTTAAGCCCAAGAGTTTAAGCTGTGAGCTGTGACACCACAGCACTCTACTGAGGGTGACATAATGAGACTGTGTCTCAAGGAAAAAGAAAAAAGGGGGCTCGGAACTCGTAGAACAGTGGTTACAGCACCAGCCACATACACCAAGGCTGGTGGTTCGAACCCAGCCTGGGCCAACTGCAACAAAAAAATAGCTGGGCGTTGTGGCAGGCGCCTATACTCCCAGCTACATGGGAGACTGAGGCAAGAGAATCGCTTAAGCCCGGGAGTTTGAGGTTGCTATGAGCTGTGATGCATGGCACTCTACGAAGGGCAACACAGTGAAACTCTGTCTCAAAGAAAGAAAAGTATTTTTCCATTTTTTGAAAAGGGGCCTAAATTATTTCTATTGTAGTTTGTAACTCACGAAGTAGTGAGCATTTGATACTGTATTTTTATTAATGTATCATGATGATTACACATTGTGTAATGCACACATCAGACGACTTTATGAATTATGATGAATGTTCAGCTGATGTTCCACGGGAATCTCTCCTGCAGACTGCGTGAGAGCACTCCCAGAATGATCTGTGACCTGCTGTGGATCACTGTGGGCCGACTGTACCTGACGTTCATTTTTCACTCACAAATGAACTTATTTAAATTGCCAAAAAAAAAAAACAACCCTACCAATCCACCTGTCTTGGCCTCCCAGGGTGCTAGAATTAGATATGAGTCACTCTGCCCAATCCTGCTGGTCAAATTTTTATTTCCACCCGTGGTTGGAATCAGCAGGCTGGGAAGGAAGTTAGTGCCTTTCAGGGGCAGGTGGTATGAAGGTGTGTGTCAAGTAGGGGTGGAGGCAGGCTGGAGGAAGCTGGGGCCCTGTAGCCAATGTCTGAAGGATGCCATTAAGGAGTTTGACTTTGGCAGTGGTAGCTATGGAAGGTTCTTATAAAGGCAGCTAAGACTAAAGTGGGGAGAGTGCAATGGAGGGGAAGCCTGGAGTTAGGGACCTGTGTCAGGAACTGTTGGCTGTTGCTGCCATGGTACAAGTGAGAGGTAATTACTTGCAGAGTAGGAGGTACAAGTGAGAGGTAATTACTTGTAGAATAGGAGGCATGGTGGGAGCATAGGAGCGGAAAGGAAGAGCTAGGTCTGAGTGGCCCCTGGGTGCAGACTGTTAAACCTCCAAAGTCTAGTGTTTTAGTTATCGCCCTGTTTTTCTTGTGCCTAGTCTATGTCTGTTAGAAGGCACTCATTCTGGGGCGGTGCCAATGGCTCAATGAGTAGGGTGCCGGCCCCATATACCGAGGGTGGCGGGTTCAAACCCGGCCCCAGCCAAACTGCAACAAAAAAATAGCTGGGCATTGTGGTGGGTGCCTATAGTACCAGCTCCAGGAGGCTGAGAATCTCCTAAGCCCAAGAGCTGGAGGTTGCTATGAGCTGTGACATCACGGCACTCTACTGAAGGCGACAAAGTGAGACTATCTCTTAAAAGAAAAAAAAGAAAGAAGATACTCATTTTGATTATACTAGCCAAGGTGGGCTCTGCTAATCTTGCCCCTGTAGTTTTGAGCATGTCTCAATAGCTATGTGTGATTTCCCCATTATTCACCTAGGTTCTTTAAGACCAAGCCTCCCAAAAGCCATCTCCTCCCCAGTTTCCCCTGCAGTTCAGAGTTGGGGAGCCAGGCTTAGATGTGCAAATGTGGACCAAGTGGGGAGGATACCTCCTGTTCTAGCATCTTGCACCTTATTCCAGAGACCTTGTAGATGAAGCAAAGGACTACCACCTCATGCCAGAGCGCCGACCCCACCTGCCACCTTTCAGAACTCGGCCACGCTGCTGCACATCCATCGCTGGGCTTATCTACGCTGTGGGGGGCCTCAACTCAGCAGGTATCTTGCAGCTCCTCTTTGTAGAGCCCTGTCTTAGACTCTGTTGTTGAAGAAGCACCAAATTAGCCTGGCCCTCTGATTCCTCTCCTTTGTCCTATTACCACATTTGCACCTTTCAATTTTACGTCACTGCTCTGCAGTTAGAGCATGTCCTGTACTCATACCATTAAATCAGAATATCAGTGCTGTCTAAAAAGGCCTTTTAGAAATTTTTGAGGCCTTGCCCTCTTACCTCACACATGAGGAAGTTGAAGCCCACAGAACTTTGACTGTGTTCACACAAGTTGTTTTGGTAGTACGAGGACTAGAACTTAGGTGTCCTCCTCATTCAAACCAGCACTTTTGCCCTGATATCACATTGATTATAGCATTTACTCTGCCATGGATAAGACACAGTCAGAGACCCAGATCTGTTACTAGACTGTTCATATTCAGTGATATGGATCTCTGGGGTTAGACTGAGAATGCCCCCAGGAGAAGGAATATTATCCAGCTACATAGGGTCTGCCACTATCAATAATACTTTTTACACTTCACCTCCTACTTTGAAACACACACATTCTGTACAAGCCATGTTTTATTGGCAGCTCTTATATCATACAGTCAGGTTTTCAGGACTCTATGGGCCCTCTGCCCTCCTGGGGGTGTTGGCGGGCAGGCCTGGAAAGTTTTGTTTTTAACTGAAGGTTAATGAGAGGTAGTGTGTACTAGTCTACTGCTTGGGGTTTTTTTTATTGTTTTGTTTTGTTTTGTTTTTTGCGGGGACGGAGGAGGAGGTGGGGAGCTAGTCTGCTGCTTGTTAAGCATATGACCTAGAAAAGGTAAGTCCGCAAGTCATCGTACACTTGAGTGTGGCAAGTGCTAAATGCATCAAAGTAGCATGCAACAGAGAGAGGAATTATTTTATTTGATCCTCACAAAAACCTAAAGAAAAAGGTAGGGTTGGAGTTATATCATTGCTTGTTGCTATGACTACTTATTAAGCACTGAGTATGTTCTAGAACCATGCTAGGTGCTTTACCTATTATATATATCATTTACTACTCATGGCAACTCTGCCATAAAAATTATCTCCATTTCATGTGTGAAACAAAGGATGGGGACACAAAACAGCTTGCAAAGGCCACCCAGTAGAAAGCCAGTGTTGGAGCCTATGCCCTTGCCTCTGAGCATGGCTCCCATGTTGGGAAAATATGTCCGTTTGCCTTTATCTCTGCTTACTCTGTAAGCAGGTGCAGTACCAGATTGTAACTGAAAACTACCCTCTCTAAAAAGTAAGTGCCTCCTATCCAATTCTGATTTTCCTCAAAGAATTAGGTTTGAGGCCAGGCATGATGGCTCACGCCTATGATCTTAGCACTCTGGGAAGCCAAGGCGGGTGAATTGAGCTCATGAGTTCAAGACCAACATGAGCAAAAGCGAGACCCCGTCTCTACTAAAAACAGAAAAACCGAGGCAAGAGGATCATTTGAGCCCAAGAATTGGAGGTTGCTGTGAGCTATGACGCCATGGCACTCCACCCAGGGCGACAGCTTGAGACTCTGTCTTGAGAAAAAAAAAAAAAAAGAATTAGTCTTGAGATTATCATGGCCAAAATTTCTTAGTGGAGTCTTATATCTTGGATAATTCTATGGGAAGAGCTAAAACAGTCACTTCAACTGTCCATATAATTAATGCCCAATAGCTGTGATCTAAACTAGTGGTCTCATTTGTTTTAATTTGAGTAGCAAATTTTTATGCAGGTGATTCCCTGAATGTGGTGGAAGTGTTTGACCCCATCGCCAATCGCTGGGAGAAATGCCATCCTATGACAACAGCCCGTAGCCGTGTTGGTGTGGCTGTAGTGAACGGGCTTCTCTATGCCATCGGGGGATATGACGGCCAGCTACGGCTGAGCACTGTGGAGGCCTACAACCCAGAAACGGATACGTGGACCAGAGTGGGGAGCATGAATAGCAAGAGAAGGTATACTGGAAGCCACGTGCAACCTGAGCATGCACACTGAGCATCTGGGGAGCGCCATGCTAGACAAGCAGGGGCACACAATAAAATAAAACACAAGCTTTGGCCTGGGAATTTCCTACAGCCAGGCCAGCCACTGCCGGTACCTCCTGGGAGCAAGCCCCCATCTGCTTAAAAGTAAAATATCTGCCTTGTCCTTTGAGGAACTTGGGGAGACGAGACATGGACATGTGGAAGTTGTGTTGATACTTAAGTGCCAGATAAGGACTGAAAATGTGTATTTTGGAAGATTCAAAGAGGGAAAGAAACTGGATTGGAACATCTGGAAGATTTCAGGGAAGAGGTGGGATTAAAGTTGAAATCTGAAGAATTAGGAGGGTATACCTTTATTAGTAATGAAAAGAATTCCAAGGTTTTCATCTGCATACTTTCTTTCTCCCAGGACTTCCCCACACACATGTGCTTTTACTACCCAGGGAATATATGAACCAAAGCAATATTCCTTTTTGTTTTTTTGGTGTTTTTTTTTTTTGAGACAGAGCCTCAAGCTGTCACCCTGGATAGAGTTCTGTGGCATCACAGCTCACAGCAACCTCCAATTCCTGGGCTCCAGCGAGTCTCCTGCCTCTGCCTCCCAAGTAACTGGGACAACAGGCTCCGGCCACAATGCCCGGCTATTTTTTGGTTGCAGCCATCATTGTTGTTTGGCAGGCCGGCTGGATTCAAACCTGCCAGCTCAGGTGTATGTGGCTGGCGCCTTAACCACTTGAGCCACAGGCACCAAGCCAGCAGTGTTCTTTATTTCAGGGTCATGTACATTTTTCCATACAGAAGCACATAGATATTTGCAAGGCAGTCCACGTTAGTATGTTATTCAATACATTCCAGCTACCTCTTTCCTCTACCGCTTACCTGCCCACATTGCCCAAATAAGTGGTATTAGTGAACATTGTTTAGCCTTCTTAGGGCTGAAGTGACAAATGGCATCTATGCTTAGGTCTGATGCATGGTGGAATAGTTATGTGCTTGGGTGGTGGGAGGGCTGATGCTGCTTTGAGGCAGGGAAGGAAAGCAAGTCCAAGGCCCCTTTCCATTTACCCTAGATAGCTCTGCATGTATCTTATATTTTGAGCTTCCTTGATATGTACCTAATTTTAGAGAAAAATTAAATGAATTTTTTTTTATTGAATCATATCTGTGTACAATAATTCAATCATGGGGTACAAATGAATTTTTTTTTAGGAGTAGTTTGAAAACCACTAGACCAGTGCTCTTTTTTTTTTTTTTGAGACAGAGCCTCAAGCTGTCACCCTGGATAGAGTTCTGTGGCATCACAGCTCACAGCAACCTCCAATTCCTGGGCTCCAGCGAGTCTCCTGCCTCTGCCTCCCAAGTAGCTGGGACTACAGGCGCCTGCCACAACGCCTGGCCATTTTAGCCCGTTGAGCCACAGGCGCCGATCCT
>CAUYRH010032255.1:0-18666 GCA_963574655.1 Perodicticus potto | reverse complement strand
GGCTGCAACCAAAAAATGGCCGGGCGTTGTGGCGGGCGCCTGTAGTCCCAGCTACTTGGGAGGCAGAGGCAGGAGATTCGCTTGAGCCCAGGAATTGGAGGTTGCTGTGAGCTGTGATGCCACAGCACTCTATCCAGGGTGACAGTTTGAGGCTCTGTCTCAAAAAAAATAAAAATAAAAAAGATGGAGACTTTACATCTTTTACATTTACCTGGATGGAGTTGAAATACATTCTTCTTAGTAAAGTATGGCAAGAATGGAAAGATGAATATCTGGTGTACTCCATATTAATATGAAATCAATAAACAATTACATGTGCCTAAGAACAATAGAACACTTTTATAGTCCAGTTTGAAGTTGGAGGGAAGAGGGGCAGGGAACAGGGAGGACGTACAGCAGAGGGAGGGAGGACGTACAGCAGAGGGAGGGAGGGCGGGACCTCACCTAATGGGCACATTGTGAGGGTGTGTAACACGCCCCCTGCATGAGGGGCTCCTCTACAAATGGAACTTTGCCCTGGAAGTGAGAGTAATTTAACCGCAAAATTGTACCCTCATATTAATTTGAATAAAGTTTAAAACAACACACAACTAAAAGGCACAAAATAAATTAATTAATTAATAAAATAATGAACTCTGACTCCCAGAGTTGTATAATTCCCTGTTAGTATCACAGAGACCAAATGACAAAGAGTCAACTTGGGCCCACTTGGCAGGCTTGTCCTCCAGCTCCTCTCTGCATACAGGGGCCTCAGCGGAGACCAGAGCAGGGCTCTGAGGCTCCGAGCAGTGAGCCCCTGGGCTACAGGGCACAGGGTTGGGGAGGAGAGGACCCTTTGGGCTCAGGCAGGGCTGGAAGTCAACTTTCCCACTTCACTCGGGAAGAGTAAGATCCAAAACTCAAGCCCAGAGTCTGAGGCTGCATTGAGATGTAACGACCCATCACATTCCAGCCTGGGTGACAAGACCAGACTCTGTTTAACAACAACAACAAAAAGAAGAAGAAGAAGAAAAGGTAAGAAGCATGATTTCCAAGTTTAAAGTATGCTTCCGTAGGTCCTGATCCAGCACTGTCCTCTGGATGTTGAGATGCAGATTATCCAAAATCACATTCACCCATCAAAAATGACAAAAAAGGGCCACAGTGAGTTAAACAAAATTAAACTGAATTTGAGAATCTGGTGACATTTTGAAATAGCTAAAGATCCCAACACATTTTTAGTGTTCTAAAACCATGTTAAAAATTATCAGTCTTGTCTGTAACAAAAAAACTCAGTGATGCTGGCAGAGGTTCCCTGCCATCCAGGAACACAGTGCCATCATGGGCATGTCCCCCTGTGGGCTGTACACCACCTCAGGGTCCTGGCTAGGGGGGTCCTTTCTGGTCTAGGCCTCCAGACCCGAGAGAAAACCATCTTCTCTCTCTCCCACATTACAATAGCTTTGTAAAAACTGCTAACAATCTCAACACTCTGTGAAACTGGTTTCTGAGTAGAAGGCTGTAACCACCCTTGAATAATGTGCTCCTGCCACAGACCAGGGGGCTTTGACTCAGGACAGGGCACTGCTACAGAGCCCAGGCGTCCTCAGGGGAAGAGAGAGGCCAGAACTGCCTTCCCAGGGCAGTGGCCAGCTTTATTTTTGACTTAAGAGATCAGAGAGATGATAAAAGTGTCCAAGAGCATGGCTGAGTGGATAAACCAACTGTGTCCATCCAGGCAAGGGAACACCATTAGATCCCAAGAAGAATGAACCGTGGGTTACGAGAAGACACGCGGGACCCTCAGACACACACTGCTAAGGGACAGAACCACTGTGTGGTTCCAACAAGTAACACTCAGATAACCCACAACTAGGGGCACAGTGAAAGGTCAGCAGGTGGCAGGGGATGGGAGGAGGAATGAGAAGGGCTACAAGGGTATCTGGGGCCGTGACGCTGTTCTGTGTGACACACAGGAGTGGGTGCATGTCATGACACATCTGTCTAAACTGCAGAGTGTCCAGTCTTGGAGCCCTGATGTGAATCATGGACCCTGGGTGATGGCAATGTGGCCGTGCAGGTTCACGTATTATAAAGAATGTCCCCTTTTGGTGTGGGGTTTTGGGAGGTGCTGTGGAAGGGGCCAGGAGTGTGTGGGAACTCTCCCTACTGTGTGCACAATTTTGCTGTGGACCTGAAACTGATGTTCAAAAAAAAAAAAGTCTTTTTTTTTTTTTTTTAAAAAGTGACCCTCCTGCCCAAAAGACACAGTGTAGAGCAGGATGGGGCTTGATCTGCAAAGCTCACAGTGCTGGGTCAGTTCCCAGAACAAAGTGGGGACCAGGCCATGAGGGCTCCAAGGACACCTGATATACACAACAGAGGCGTCCAGGCCTCACAGAGCTGGGGGCTGCCTCCTGGGTTTATCTCTCGGCACCTGCACGCCCAGGCCGCTAGGATGGGATGGGGGGGGGGTGCAGGTGCCCAGAAGAGGCGTGGCCATCTCTGGCTCTGGACAGAGGGGCACTGACTGTCACTTTCCAGCACTGTGGCATTTCCATCTCCAGGCTGTGCTCTGGAGCAGACCCTACAGGCTCAAACCAGGGTCAACAGCTGGGCCCAAACAGGGTGCCTGCAGGTAAGCAGCCTGAAATGCGCTTTCACATTACAACATACACAGTATCAGATGTTGATAAAAGTTCTCATGTAAAATACCTCAAAGCACTTTCTCCTTCATAGAGAAACCCCCACACTGGAGCTGGCGGTATTGTCTCTCCTTCCTGGCCAAGCTTAGCAGAGCACAGAGGTTGTCTGAAAACACAGGGCTCTGTTCTTGCCTTGGGAGGTGGGGGGATCCACTGCCTGCTGCCCTCAGCGGTCAAGCTAATCTGTGAAGGAGGCAGTTTAGTGCCTGTGGTCAGGGCGGGGCAGGGACAGGGGCTTCGAAGAGAAGTGCTCCCAACTAGCAGACTTAAGACCACTTATGTAAAAACCCTGCTACCTCCAGGGAAGGGGTTCCAAAGTGCAATTTTATATTACTGAGCTCAGAGTAGCAAGATGACAAGACTAACACAGGGCAAACACGTGCTAGAGATTCAGAACATGGCGAACGTGTGACAGAATTCCCAACTACGAAAAACTGAGTGAACCCCTAGTGTGCAGCTGCCCCACCCCCTACCCCTGCAGAGACGTGTGTACTCAAGGGCAGGGTCTATAGGTGAGTCTGCAGGCAGCTCAGGCAGACGCTCCCAGGGGCCTGAGAAGGGTATGGGCGCCTATTTCAGCCTCCTCCTCTCCCTGCCCAGAGCACCAAGTCACAGAGGCACACCCCTGAGGATGCTGACGTCTGTGTAACTAAAAACGGGACTGCAGTGGCAGCCTCTGAGGACACCGATGTCTGTGTAAGTAAGAAAACCGGGACTGCAGGAGGGGAGATAAGTTTCTGGAAGCGAGGGGAAAGAAAAAGATTGCCTTCACTGCAAACACATAAAATATAAAAGCCTCTTATGCCTCCATACAAAAGTTTTCTGTGCTTTTTAAAGGATTAATAGCCACAAAATGTTATTTTGTTATTCCATTGTCCTTCAGAAAATGAGGCATCAGTTTAATGGATCTGTGGTAAAAGAGAAGAAAAGGTAAAGCTGCCTTTAATCAGCTAACACCTTGGCCTGACTGTCCCCAGGGCATCTGAGCCCCAGGAGGACCCTAGCCTTACAAAGGTATGTGTGGCAAAGCTGTGGGACCTCCTGGTGTCCTAGTGTCCTAACTATGTCCTCTGCGCACCTCAGAGAGCTGTTCTAAGGACAAAAGACATCATGGATCCAAACATCACTTGATTTTCAAAGTACGACACAAGCAATCACTGTCTAAATTACACTGCTAATGTTTCGCTGGCATTGTTCTGAATAGGTGAAGCAAATTCATTAACAAAAGTGATAACCACAGACCACCGTAAAAGTAGTCTGTTGTTTTAAATAAAACTGTAATCAGACATCCAAAAAGCAGCATCTGACATTTTCTCTTGTTGGCACCTGGGCCTGAGAACCTCTTCTGGGGTAACCAGCAACCAACCTGCAAGGCCCCAGGGCAAAGGCAGACGGGAGAACAACGAAAGCCTCCTCCTATTTCCTATGGTTGTTTCTAATTGACTTTCAGAGCAGTTTTGCCCCAGAATCTATAATTGAATAATTGTCACTAGCTTATAACAGATGCCCTACTTACACAATAAAGGGAAGAAAGAGGAAATACAGTGCAGCCACACATGCCTGGTGAGATGTGTTCTGAGAAAGCATCGCCAGGCAGTTTCGGCACAGTGCCAGCATCGCAGCATGCGTCCACACAAACCTGGGCTGACTCCCTGTGTGGTGGGACCACAGCTCCCACGCTGCAACACAAGGGGAACGTCTGTGCACCCAGACACACCCAAACCAGAGTAAGTCCAGAGAAACACAGATATCACTGCCGTGGGGACCCCTGCCGAGGGGCAGCCCCCTGGCAGTGTTGTAGTGAGAAGCAAGGCTGTGATCCACCCACGAACACCCATTTTCAAGAGCCGCCACACTTCCAGTGGTGCACTGAGGCCTGCAACAGCTACTCAGGAAATGTGGCCCTAGGGCACCAGAGTGCCTTTCAGACCCTGGCACTTATGGCTCCAATTCCTTACATCTTTTCACAGACACTCTCAGAGTAAAGGTCAAATTACTGAGACTCCCACGTGGTTTCCAGCAAAACTGTGGCTAGAAGATCACCAGGGCCCTAGGTCTGGTTATATCCTTTGTTTTCTGTTTCTTAATTATAAAAATACAGAAACAGTTCAGTGCCATAGGCAAGAATTCCTTTGAGACCTTTAATTCTGAGCTGCTGCATACTCAAGGTGGCCTCCAGGCAGACACATCCCCGAACAAACACAGGCCTGCCCTATCACACCACAGGGCCCTCCCACCCCCACGTCCAGGACGGGAGATCACAGCCACCAACGCCAGCTCTGGGATGAGCAGCCAGTCCTGGAGGAGGGACAGAGGCACCACACAACCCCCCACTCATCCATATGCACCAGGGGGGATGCAAGGAAGACAGGCGCCCTTTCACTCTGACACCTACCCTCTGGGGGACAGAAAGCAGACAAGGAAAGGGCAGGGCAGAAGAGCCGGTGCAAACTCAGGACTCAAGTGTCAGCACTGGCTGCTTGCAGGGATTGGGACAGACTTCTATAAAGAGGACAGCCAGTGTCTCCCTAAGGCTGGTATGACCAGCAGCATAGGACAAAGGCATGTGTCACAGGCCAGGCGCCTCCCTTGAGACACAGACCCTGCCATAAGGGAACAAGAAGGACTGCCATGGGTGCAGAAAGAGAAGAGGTCCTGGGGACAAACTGGGACACACAAGAACACAGACTCAAACAAGTGCCCCCACAGAAAACAGCAGAAAGCATGAGCATTATGAAAGACTGAAACACACTGACAGGAAAAGATCACAGCAGATGAGCACCATGCCAGAGCCCCAGGCTGTCACACTAAACTGCTCCTCCCAACTCACCACCCTGCTGGCCCTCAGCTCCCCTCCCAGCAAGAAAAGTGGGGAAGGGTGTCTCAATTGTCACTCATAGGAGACAGGTTGAGATGGCCAGATGAGACACCACATTCTCACACTCAGGGCAAGTGACCTTCTGTGCCCCTAACCCCCAGCTCGGCTAACACTGAGCACCCCCCACCCCTTTTCCCACAGATAACCAACCAAGACCCCACTGCAGCGTGCAGAACCCTGAGCACAGGGCTCTCACCAGACTTAAGAATCCACCCACCAGTCTTGCAGAGACCCGTACTCTCCTGGCTGCTCCTCTGACACTTCACCTCTGCCTGGCCCAAGGGTGCTCCGGCCACACTGGCCTCACTCTCCTTCCTCTTCCTCCCACCAAAATCTAAGCAAGCTGTGAGTGGAGCTTCTTGTAACAAACAAATGACATTTGTAAAGCTGAACAGTGTTTACTTGTTACAGGAACTCAATTGCATTCAGCAATTACACAACAGGAAGGTAAAAAGGCACTGTGGCATCTTCACGGCAGTTGAGGCATCTTAATTCTAACAGAACTTATTGAGTGCCTATTCCATGCCAGATCCAGCCAAAATCTTTGCACTCGCAAATATAAAAACATGGATAGAAAAAAAATCCCTACGGTCAGCTTTAAAAATTGATGGAATTGCCTGTACTCCCAGCTACTCGGGAGGCTGAGGCAAAAAGAATCGCCTAAGCCCAAGAGTTGGAGGTTGCTGTGAGCTGTGTGATGCCACGGCATTCTACCAAGGGCGTGAGACTGTGTCTCTACAAAAAAAATAAATAAAATAAAAATTGATGGTATTAAAAAACAGACTAAAGGCTGTGCTGCACACGTGAAGTCCCAGTGACTGGGAGGCTGTGCTGAGAGGATGGTTTACATCTAGGAGCTCAGGATGCAGTGAACTGTGATCTCGCCACTGCACTCCAGCCTGGGCAACAAAAAAAGACCTTATCTTTAAAAACAAAATACAATGGACCGAATAAACACTAATAATGCTAAGAAAATAATAATAATACTAAAGCCAACAAATGAAGTCCTTCACAGCCCACAAACCCTCCTCCAGTCCTAGCACTCTCTGTACTTGCCCCAGTTCAGTGGGGGATCACAGAGACCAGAGACCCTTCCCAGCTAAACATTCAGATGGGAAAACAGAACCCTGACAGCCAGAACTAAAGCCACCTTGCTGTGACATGGGCAAGCAGGTTCCCTTCTGTTGTGATTTTCCAAGCCTGTTCAGGCTGGCCCTGGGATTCTCCCAGCAATCCAGGAGTGGTCGGCTAAGAGCTCCTGGGCGATAATAGCTGACAAGGGCAGTCCAGGCCCATGGCCCTGTCAACAGTCCCCCAGGAGCCATGACCACACGAGCAGCATGGTGCCCAGCCCCAAGCCTGAGCACCCCATGCCCTTAGGATGAGGGTCAGGAGAATATTCTCTCTGCTTTTAGTACCAGAGGGCTCAGTGGAGCTGCCCAGCCCACACCCACACCCCTGCCCCTCCCCACCATGTCTGCAAACAGGCACACCCCAGCTTGTGAGCTGCACAGGTGGGGGTAGCAGGGGCCTGCTAAGGAGACCTCCAGTGCAGGGTGTGTGCTGGGGGTCTCACGGGCCGTGCAGGGGGGTCCTAAAGATGCTCAGCAATGCTCCTGTTAGTCAGCAAGTCAGAGACAATCGTTTTTCTATTGTAAAAGGAGGTGTTAGATTAAAACACAGAACATTAGATCCAAGCATCATGTCATACACACAACACTGCCTTTCTTATACAATACATATACACCACAATAACCAAAGTGTTTTTGGAAATATAATTCAAAAGCCCCATTTCACATGGTGCTCTGATGAGCACCAGAGAACAGGCTGGCAATGGCTACCAAGAGCCACACGCCTCCATCACCTCTGCCAAGACAGATGCAGGCTTACACTGTTGTATGCTAGAGAAAGGTAAAAAAAAAAAGTACTGAATCTAATTACAGTAGAACCTCCATAGCTGACAACCTCCCTAAGTGACCTGATTGTCACAGACTGGACACGCACATACCAGAACCAAAGGCCGATTTCCTCTGTGCTTCAGGAGTACATTGTGGATTGTTCACACACGGGGACTCTGGGTCCTGTCTGCTCTAGTTGTGTGCGGAAGAACGTAATACTTAAATCACTTTATTTCCAGTAAACTTGATTCCTAGCAATGTTTCCAATTTCAGACCTCTACCCACTCCCCAGTGCCCCAGGATGGTTATTATTATTTTTTTTTTTTAAGAGATGGTGCTTTGGCTCGGCGCCTGTGGCTCAGCGGGCTAAGGCGCCAGCCATGTACACCTGAGCTGGCGGGTTCGAATCCAGCCCGGGCCCGCCAAACAGCAATGACGGCTGCAACCAAAAAAAAAAAAAAAAAAAAAAAAAAAATGGCCAGGCGTTGTGGCGGATGCCTGCAGTCCCAGCTACTTGGGAGGCGGAGGCAAGAGACTCGCTTGAGCCCAGGAATTGGAGGTTGCTGTGAGCTGTGATGCCACAGCACTCTATCCAGGGTGACAGCTTGAGGCTCTGTCTCAAAAAAAGAAAAAAAGAAAAGAGATGGTGCTTTGGGAAAACACTCCCCAAACCGCGCTTTCCTCTAAACTCCATCAATAGAGATAAGGACTTCTGTGACCAAATGTGGACTTCCCCCCACATACTAAGCAGCCAGACAGTGGGGTGCCCTCTAGTTCAATCCTTACGCTATGCTCAGACACAGCATCAGGTCCTCAATGGCCCACCCCTAGAAACCAGACACCACTGTGCCCTAGCCAGGGCAAGAGAACAAGACTTCTCCTGAAAAGAAGAAAAAAGGGGAGGGGAGGGGAGAAAGGAAAACATTCCCTCTTGCATTTTAATAACAGGAAAGACCATGGTGGATGAACCTCAGCAACACTGCACTCACCCTCACTTGCTTCTTCCACTTCATCAGCTGCTTCCTGAACTTTTACATTGGTCTGTGCTTCCATCAATACTGCTTAGAAAATTGCTTCTGGGTCAGGTCTAACACAGGCTGCCATCTCATTGCCCATGGCAACAAAACCTTTAAATATATTCTAGGCTGGGCACAGTGGCTCAGCCTGTAATCACAGCACTATGGGAGGCTAAGGTGGGCATACCCCTAGAGCTGAGGAGTTCCAGACCAACCTGAGCAAGAGTGAGACCCCCATCTCTACTAAAAATAGAAAAACTAGCTGGGCACTGGGGTGGGCACCTGTCATTCCAGCTGTTCAAGAGACCGAGGCAAGAGGATCGCTTGAGCCCAGGAGTGTGAGATTGTGAGCCAAGCTGACATCACGGTTCTCTAGCCTGGGCAGCAGAGTAAGACCCTGGCTAAAAAAAATAATTAAAAATATCTTCAAATTCTGCTATGGTAGATGGACTGTCTGATGGGACTAAAACATCATGCTCTTGGGTTGTTGACCACCCATCCTTCTTGAAACACTTCTGCATCCTTTCTGGCTAAACTTCATTCCAGCAGACCTGACCCTGAGGATGGCAGCCAGGTGTTAACTGGTGCCACGGGTGAAGCTGCCTCCACAGGCGAGCACAGGTGTTCGTCTACTGACCGCCCGCTGCAGGGGCTGGGCTTGGCAGGGACTTCTGAGTTGGTGTCAGGAGGCAGAGTTTCAGTGACATGTTTGTGAGGTGATTCACTTGCAGGCAGCCAGGACAGTTGTGTCCTGTCGGCAGAGTACACCGTTTCTTCTTCTTTTCTCAGCTGACACTCCCACTCCTCAGACAGGGAGGACTTCAGGTTCTCAGCTGTACATGGCTTTGACAATTTACCAGTCACCAAGGGCTATGACTTCCCTCCGGTTGAGCTAGTCCAAAACAGAACTGTGAGTCATTCTTTACAAAGTTTTCTTTTCTTTCTTTCTTTTTTTTTTTGTTTTTTGTTTTTTTTTTTTTGTTTTTTTGCAGTTTTTGGCCGGGGCTGGGTTTGAACCTGCCACCTCCAGCATATGGGGCCAGCGCCTTACTCCTTTGAGCCACAGGCACCGCCTGCGAAGTTTTCTATCCTTACATTTGTTACCCTTCATGACCAGGCTCCTGACAGGCATCGCCTTAGTTTTAAGCAGCTGTCATCTCTGAAGCCTCTGGAGATGTCTGAGAACTTTTCGAAGAACTCTCCACAACTTCTACTAACACCTCACTGGATTGACCACACAAGACTTTCTGAGAGATCTCATGGCATAGTTGAAACTTCTCAAGCAACACTTGATGCCTGGAAATCTGCCACCCCGATTTCTTGCACAAACCATTTAGCCATTTCTTGGATCATCCACCTGGAGATTTGAGTGTTTTCTACCCTCATTTGTTTGCACCACCTTAGCGTGGCTTCGCTGACTTTAAGGGAAGTTTTCCTCCTTTCCCGCTGTAATCTCTGCTTTCCTTACTGTGTCTCTCCAAATGCTTACATTTACGTTCCTGGATATTGTCAAATGTGGTCTGACCAACACCAAAATATTCCACCACCTTTCTCTGCTGCTTTCCAGAAAAATGTAGCTCAACCGTTTCCTTCAATATCAGCTCTTTGAGTTCTTTCTTTTGGGCCATCACATGTCACTTAACTATAAAATTTTTCAGTAACTGTAGGATGTACCTACAATTCAGGCCAGTCCTTCATGTTGAAAAAAGTCTTCTGGAACGTGTGATAAACAAATAGGACATTAGGCCTAATCCAGCATGTGGTAATAATAAAACATAAGAAAAGAATATATACTAAAGAAAAAAATAACACAAGTACAGGACACGGCCCACACCTTCTACCACATGGTCGAGGATAGATTCACTAGTCACGTCATAGAGGGTAAATGAATACAGTGCATCACAGTCCAAGTGGTCAAAATACAGCTGACAGGAGTGGTCAACATATAGAGGTCAGTCCTGCAATGCATGTCCAGTCTCTGAAAATTAGGCCATCTTCGGGGGTGGGCGGTTTGATGTAGGGAGGTTATCAACTATGGAGGTTCTAGCAATAGTCTAGTTCTCCAATGCTAAGGTAAACAGCCTTTGCTTTTCTTTATTCTATGCTAAGGTCAGAAAGAGGCATAGCAGGTACGACATTCCCTGCCACTCCAGCTCCCTCTGTTCAGGTATGTACATGGTCGCTCTGCCCCCAAAGTGGCCTGAGATGGTGAGCGAGACAAAGGGGAGACATGCATGAAACAGCAGCAGAAAACTCATTTGTTTCAGCGAGGAGTAACAACACAGTAACATCGCCAAGTAGATGACACATTTTGGACTGTTTTGCTTTATAGCAGTGACTAATACCTGGCTATGGTATGGAAAACTAAAACAAGCAAGGGTTTTCTCGCATATAGAAGGAAATAATCCAAAGGATATTTTGTCCTACAACAACACGAACTTGGTCAGATCCAAGAACACACTCTTTGCGGAGGCAGCGCCCCACCCCACCCACCCTTGGACAACGTGCCAGTGACTCTGAGAAGGCAGAGTTAACCAGCAAAAGATCCACTCTCCTAGCAGCTACACACAGGGCCCCAAGCTTCTACCAACACCAGTCAGCAGCCCGTGCCCAGACCCCAGGACACAGGTCAGAATCCCTCCAGGCCTCTGACAGTCGTCCCCCCACTTTCCATGGCACAGAAGTCAGCCTGTATTGAGGACTCATATGCAGGACGCACACAGCACACAGCACCCACAGAGCTCTGTGGCCCCAGACTATGTAGAACAGAAAAAATTAGATAAAGGAAGTTGAGGAGAAATAAACTTTTACAGACTAAGCCGCCATTTTAATCTTTCAGCAGAATTCCTCTTACTACGAGCTGCTTACTGACCCTGAGAGCTCATTGCCGCCACTCAGAAAACACCCTAAGTGACGTCTGGAACAAAAGTGAAGACATTTAGCTAAAATGCTACCATGCCCAAGAAAGCCAGCCTGCAGACCTACTTACTCATTATTCTGATACTCATGTTGACAAACCAGTGGAAATAACACACACTGATAAGCAAGAACACAGGAACACAGGGTGATATTTACCGATTCCATAGCTGAGCGTCAATGTTGATTCGGACTATGTCTCAGATCCAACACAGGCTGTTCCAGAGCAGGGCTGTGTGTATCCTGAAATAAGAGAATGAAATCAGTTCACACAAACATGAAATCTCAGCTCCAGCTCTTTTCGTAGTTTCCTTCCCCCTTCATCTGGGACAAACCATTTCCGCCACCTCCTTCCTGCCATCCCCGCTTCGTGACCCACCACCCAGCAGCTGCTCTGAAGCAGACAGAAGGCTGCTAAGAGGTGCGTCAGCTGTGAAGACCACTGCCTCGAAAAAGGGCCTGAACTTAGGGCTACCACTGGCAATGTCACCTCTCCACAGTCTTTCCCAGAAAACAATGCTTTAGAGGGGACAAGAGAAGAACATGCTTGCTGTCCAACCTGGGTCCCTCCAAGGAGAGGCCATTCACAGTGTTTCCAGACATAGGCAGACACGGAACTTGACAGAAGCCTCAGAATACAATTATCAAATCTCTGTCCAAGTCAGCTGTTTTGCATCCTCTGTGGACTTCCTGCCACACTCAGTAAGTCTAAACTCTCCCTTCGGTTCACAACGCCCAGGTGGCCCACCTCCCTCGACCACCCACACCCTGCTACACTCCCTACTCCCCTATACATGGAGGCCTCCTCAGCTTCTCCAAGCCCCACCCCACTCCCATGTGTGCTCAGGGCCCCCATTCCTACCTGCACTGTCCCTATCAGGCCACCTCACTCCACACTACTATCTCCAGCCTTATCCTGTGCAGAGACCTATTCTCAAAGACTCAAACCACAAGTCAAACCAGCATCCTAACACCCACAACTCAGGAGACAAAGACAGATGACAGTGAATCCACAAATGCCTACACACCCTGTATGGGTGACTTTAAAATGCTGTCTAGGAGCAGCTGTACACAGACTAGGCCTCTCTGGCCTGCCGGAGGGCTGCTTAGCCCAAGTGGGCACACCTACCCACAGAAACTCCCCAATGCTCCAGCACATTCCTTGCAGGGACATGTCCACTCTTACTGCTACTGTCCAAGTGTAACCACTCCTTTATTAATTGCTGAGCTACAGTTACAAATATTCACATAGCTGTATCGCAAAAATCACAAGAAATGAAAAAGCAGGTCTTAAGAGGAATATATCGAATATACCTATAGCTCTCAAAAGTACATGAAATGTAATATATTTCATTATGTATATAATAAAACATCAGCAAAAATCTTTAAAAAATTATAAAATTGGTTTAAAAAAAATTATAAAATTGGGCGGCACCTGTGGCTCAAGGAGTAGGGCGCCAGCCCCAGACACTGAAGGTGGCAGGTTCAAACCCTGCCCCGGCCAAAAACTGGGAGGAAAAAAAAATTATAAAATTCAAAATAATGGTTCCCTTTGGTGGCACAGATAAGGGCAAGGAGCACCAACTGGGAAGGTGCTGAGCTTCCCACAGTGCTGGGGGCAGACAGGGGTTCTCGTATTTCTACCATAACAATCACTACAGAACACAGACTGAGCCTGCACAGCCCCTGCCCACCGCAACCACTCCCAGACAACTTCACAGGGAAACAGAAGGCAGGATACCTGCAGTAGGGGTCACTCTTCCATTCAGTGATTAACTGAAATAATTTATTTCTCTAATTCACAACCAGGAATATAAAGTACGGAGACAAAAGCTTATTTTTCTTTGGGAGGCCGAGGCTGGTGGATTGCCTGAGCTCCCAGGTTGGAGAACAGCCTGAGCAAGAGGGAAACCCTGCCTCTAAAAATAGACAGGTGTTGTGGCGCGCACCTCTAGTCCCAGCTACTCAGGAGGCTGAGGCAAGAGGATCACTTGAGCCCAGGAGTTTGAGGTTGCTGTGAGCTGTGACACCAGGGCGACAAAAGTGAGAAGGTAAATCCAAAGAACAGCAAAAAAAGAGCAAACAACTAATAAAAATTTTGAAGAGTCACTATAATATCAGATTTTAGAAGCTCCTCAAACTTCTTATACATAGTAACTAGTCTTGACATATAAACACAATTAACATTACCAATAACGTAATTTTTTAAAAAGCTAATTTCAAAATTAAGAATATTAAATTTTGGCTTGGCGCTTGTGGCTCAATGGGCTAAGGCATCAGTCACGTACACCTGAGCTGGTGGGTTCGAATCCAACCCGGGCCCGCCAAACAACAATGACAGCTGCAACCAAAAAATGGCCGGGCGTTGTGGCGGGCGCCTGCAGTCCCAGCTACTTGGGAGGCAGAGGCAAGAGACTCGCTTAAGCCCAGGAATTGGAGGTTGCTGTGAGCTGTGATGCCACGGTACTCTATCCAGGGTGACAGCTTGAGGCTCTGTCTCAAAAAAAAAAAAAAAAGAAAAAAAGAATATTAAATTTTAAACTATAGAAAAAGAGGAGGAACTCAAGTTCATAATCCCAACACCTGAGAGGCCAAGGCAGGAAGATCACGAGGGCCCAGGAGCTGGAGGCTGGCGTGAGCTATGATGATGCCACTGCAGTCAATTTGGTGAGAGAGTCATTGTCTTAAGAAGAAGAAGAAGAAGAAAAAAAAAAAAAAAACAGTGCAGGAAAATGAGGTGATTTTCATTTCCACCAAGCATTTTAAAAAGGGAACATTGTACTGCAGTAACCATACAGAAAACCGAATGGAACCGTATCATCTCCCTAGAGAGAGCTATTGAAACCTTCAAGAATACAACCAGTATAGGCTCGGCGCCTGTGGCTCAACGGGCTAAGGTGCCAGCCACGTACACCTGAGCTGGTGGATTCGAATCCAGCCCGGGCCGCCAAACAACAACAGCTGCAACCAAAACAACAACAACAGCTGCAAACAAAAAATGGCCGGGCGTTGTGGCGGGCGCCTGTAGTCCCAGCTACTTGGGAGGCAGAGGCAGGAGACTCGCTTGAGCCCAGAAATAGAAGGTTGCTGTGAGCTGTGATGCCACGGCACTCTATCCAGGGTGACAGCTTGAGGCTCTGCCTCAAAAAAAAAAAAAAAAAAGAATACAACCAGTATAAATGAAAACAAAACCGAGAAACCCCACTCCTCTCATTTTACCACAAGCCCATCCAGATACCAGCTCCCTCTGACTGATAATACATCACAAGTGCAGACTCAGTTGGGGGAACACAGCCCAGGACAGGAGGAGGCTCCCAGGACACCCAGACTTGTCTGAAGCACCGTTCTCAAACACTCTGCACTCAGAGTCCAAAAGGACACAGATTCCTAATGGACGCTTGCAGCATGCATGTGTTTTGGGAAGAGGGAAGGAGATTTTTGTGTCCTCATGCTCCTGTGTTGGCTGGGTTTACCAAAGCTGCTCCTAAACTCAAGAACTACTAAAAACAAACATGAACAACTTGGTTTTAATGGAAAGCAGCAAATATGGCATAAAGCCCCTCTATCTCCCTCTAAAAGCAAGAACGAAAACACAGCAAGTGGTGAGTGTCCATCCCAGAAAACAGCAAATGGAAGTAACAACTACTGCTGGAATCCTCAAGGAAACCCAAGCTGGGAGACATCTTTACCTCAATGATTCTCAAACTCAGTACCAGGGACACTCTGGGCCAGATACTGGGCTACTGGGCAGCATCCTCCCAGACGCAAGAGCCCAGCAAGCCAAAAATGTCCCCCGCAGGGCAAAACAGCTTTGGAGCTGCTGCTTTAATCCAATTTGGATTAAGTGAGGTGAGTATGATTTTTTGTTGTCTATGATCATGCAGGGTAGTAAAAGCAAGTCAGGAATAGAGCCCAGGTCTCCTAAATCATGGTCTGAAGATATTTTCATGCTAAGGGAACATACTTTGGTAACTGACTCCAGTATTTCTGGAAGACAGTACAAACAAATCAAGAACCTCTAAGACAGAGGTTTTCAACCTGTGGGTTGCGACCCAAAGGAACTGCATTAAAGGGCCACGACATTAGGAAGGTTGAGAACCACTGCTCTAAGACATTTGTAATAAACACAGAAAAAATACTCTAAGACGTGAGAAAAGGCTTCATTTAACACACATGTTCACATTGAGACCTCTACCGCAACTGCAAACAAGCCATGCTCGAAGCAGACACACCAGGCACTCAGGTCCACAGCCAGCTGACAGCCCGGGGCAGAGACCTGCGCAGACAGACCTTGACAGGGTCAGAAGATAACGGAGCAGGGACGGGAAGGGTCATCACTGTGCACAACCTAACAAGAATCCAAGTAAAGCAAAAGAAAAATATTTCAGAGAAGTGGCAGCAGAAAAACAAACGAAAAACGCAGGGACATTTCTACCTACAGGACAGAGTGGACAAGAGGATAGTCCCGAAACTAAGGGGGTTTGCCAGATACAATCTGCATGGGGAAAACTAGAAAACATTTTTAACGTTAATGGCAATCACCTCTAAATGTTGGAGTAGTGCAAAATTTTAAACTTATTTTTCTTTTTGGCGGCAGGGTCTCACTCTGGGCCCAGGCTACCAGGCTAGCCTGCAGTGGCGTCATCATAGCTCAGTGCAGACTCCAACTCCTGCCCTTAAGCAACATTCCTGTCTCCCTCCCAACTTCCAAAGTACTGAGGCTGTAGGCATGAGCCACAACACCAGGCCTAAATTTATCTTTTCACTGTATCTTATCTCACCAACACCTTTAATGAGCTACCTATCACATTAGAGGCACAGACCAAACTTTCAAAAAAACACCATCAATGGAAGCCACATAGGAGGAAGAATAAGTCTTGGTGTTCTGTCAGTATGGCTAATAATAATGGGCTGTTTCAAATGTCATCACCACACAACAATGACAGGTGTCGGAGGAGCTGGGTCACAGCAGTGTGCAGGTGTGTAAAGCTTCACGCTGTCAGCTCTATCCCCATCATGGAAACAGAAGTTCAGGAGCGGCCTGGACGGACGTGATTATTATTTCTGGAAAAGTCTAAGACTCCTAATGTTTTCACCACAGAGTCTCCCTTTTCTCCACAAACAAAACCAAAAATTTCAGAAGAGGGCGGCGCCTGTGGCTTATCAAGTAGGGCACCGGCCCCATATACAGAAGGTGGCGGGTTCAAACCCAGCCTTGGCCGAACTGCAAAACAGAAAAAGAGCCGGGTGTTGTGGTAGGCGCCTATAGTCCCAGCTACTTGCGAGGCTGAGGCAAAATAATCACCTAAGCCCAGGAGTTAGAGGTTGCTGTGAGCTGCGATGCTATGGCACTCTACCGAGGGCGATAAAGTGAGACTCTGTCTCTACAAACAAAAAAATAATAATAAAAAATAAAAAATTTCAGAAGATTTTACTTATACTTCTACACTTATGGATATTCAATTCACTCCCACGTGATCAGTTTCCACTCAGCATAAGGTGAGCAATTCTTCTACCCACACTGACATGACCTCAGTAAATACCAGAGAGGTCATCACCCCGAGTGTTCAGCAGGCTGCACACTCTCCTTTACAAGCACTGACTGTTGCTCAAGCCCTCACAAGGGAGAACTTCTCCCTTTACCCACGTTCAGAACGTCCTCAATGCCCAGGACTCCAAATCAGCAAAGACTGGGCTTACTGAACTGGCCTTAGCCCCTGGGACTTAAAACACTGTTGGCCAGAGAGTCACTTTTTTGATCACAATCTTATGCAAAACCATAGTTCTCATGAGCGTTAAGTTAGGCTGGCCAGCCATGTGCACCAGGAGTTAGGGCGCCAGCCACATGCACCTATACCTGGGCTGGTGAGTTCAAACCCGGCCTGGGCCTGCTAAACAACAATGACGATTAAAACAACAACAAAATAGCCAGACGTTGAGGCGGGCGCCTGTAGTCCCAGCTACTTGGGAGGCTGAGGCAAGAGAATCACTTAAGCCCAAGAGATTGAGGTTGCTGTGAGCTGGGATGCCTCAGCACTCTACTCGGCACTCTACTGAGGGTGACAAAATGAGACTCTGTCTCAAAAAAAAAAGGTAATATAAAAGCCTTAAAAAAATCTTCCCAAAGGGGAACAAAAACTCTTAGAATAAGTTTAGCAAAGGTTTATGATACAAGATCAAGAGACAATTCAGTTGCATTACCATACACTAAAAATAAGCAATCTGAACATTTCTAGGCTGGCTCACACCTATGATCCTAGCATTCTGGGAAGCTGAGGCAGGAGGATCCCTTGAGCTCAGGAGTTCGAGACCAGCCTGAGCAAGAGAGAGAGATTCCCCAACTCAACTAAACATAAATATAAATAAATAAGAAAACATCTCCATTTATAAAAAGAAAAAATAGCAATACGTTTAACCAAATAAATACAAAACTTATACACAGGAACCTAGAAAGCATTATTGAAATAATTTAAACATATAAATAAAAGGAAAAAAACTCTATGGATTTTAAAACAGAATGTTAAGACAGCAGCATTCCTCAAAGTGACCTGCTCATTTAATATAATGCCCATCAAATGTCCAACAAGTGAGCCAAACCTCCACGTGGGACTATAAATGTTTTCCTTTAAATATGTTACATGCTGTAACTTACAGAACTACAAAAGTTTCCATGAAACTTTTCTTAAGAGTAGGAAGACACATTGGGCAGCACCTGTGGCTCAATGAGTAGGACGCCGGCCCCATATACAACGGGTGGCGGGTTCAAACCTGCCCCAGCCAAACTGCAACAACGACAAAAAATAGCCGAGGCTCGGTGCCTGTGGCTCAACGGGATAAGGCACCAGCCATGTACACCTGAGCTGGCGGGTTCGAATCCAGACCCGGCCCGCCAAACAACAATAACAGCTGCAACCAAAAAATGGCCGGGCATTGTGGCGGGCGCCTATAGTCCCAGCTACTTGGGAGGCGGAGGCAAGAGACTCGCTTGAGCCCAGGAATTAGAGATTGCTGTGAGCTGTGATGCCACAGCACTCTACCCAGGGTGACAGCTTGAGGCTCTGTCTCAAAAAAAGAAAAAGAAAAAGAAAAAAATAGCCGGGCATTGTGGTGGGTGCCTATAGTCCCAGCTACTTGGGAGACTGAGGCAAAAGAATCACCTAAGCCCAGGAGTTGGAGGTTGCTGTGAGCTGTGTGATGCCACGGCACTCTACCAAGGGTGATGGAGTAAGACTCTGTCTCTACAAAAAAAAAAAAAAGAGTAGGAAGACACAGTT
>CAUYRH010032254.1:0-18352 GCA_963574655.1 Perodicticus potto | reverse complement strand
ATTGTATATGTACACCATGGAATATTACGCAGCCTTAAAGAAAGATGGAGACTTTACCTCTTTCATGTTTACATGGATGGAGCTGGAAAATGTTCTTCTTAGCAAAGTATCTCAAGAATGGAAGAAAAAGTATCCAATGTACTCAGCTCTACTATGAAACTAATTTATAGCTTTCATATGAAAGCTATAACCCAATTATGGCACAAGAATATGGGGAAAGCGGCAAGGGAGGGGAAGGGAAGGGGGAGTATGGGTGGAGGGAGAGTAACTGGTGGGATCACACCTACAGTGCAACTTAGAAGGGTACAGGTGAAACTTACTAAATGTAGAATATAAATGTCTGAACACAATAACTAAGAAAATGCCATGAAAGCTATGTTAACCAGTTCCATGAAAATATTTCAAATTGTATATAAAACCAGCACATTATACCCCATGATTGCATGAATGTACACAGCTATGATTTAATAAAAAAATAAAAATTTTTTAAAAGATCACAAATTATTTAGTAATTGTCCATTCAAGAGGTGGAGCTTCACTCCCTACCCCTCAAGCGTGGGCTGGAATTGGTGACACATTTCTAACAAAATATGGCAAAAGTGATGATGAGGACTTCTGAGACTATGTCATAAAAAATATTACAGCTTCCACCTCACACCTCTCGTATCTCTCACTGTACGAGAAGCCACTTTCCATGTCATGAAGACACTCCAACAGCCCTACAGAGAGCTTTACAGGGTGAGGAACTGTGGCCTCCCACCACTAGCCAGCAGGGGACTGAAACCTAATGCCAAAAGCCATTATACATAAGCCATCTTGGAATCATTTTCAGTCAAGTCTTCAGAGGACGGCAACCCCATCTTGACTTCATTCATTCATGGGAGACCCTGGGCAAGAATGGCCTAGCTACGCCACTCTCAAATTCCTGACCCAGCACACTGCATGGGGTAATAATTATTTGTTGTTGGGCAATTTGCTACACAGCAACAGAGAACGAGTACAGATTTGCTTCTAAGTTTTGAAATAATTTGTTATGCAGCAAGATTCAGATGCTTGCTATGTATTGAACCACCAACCTGACATCTCCACCGAGATATCTCACAGACTCATTTCCCCCTTAACACACCTCAAATGAACTGATGATATCCTCTCAAATCTATTGTAGCTCCCGCCTCTCCCAACTTGCTACACAGCATCTTTGGCCATTCACTTGTTCATACCAGGACCCTGACACAAGTCCTTGACATCTCTTCCTTCCAACACCAAAATGTATGATTTCCATCAACTCCTGTTGTTCTCATTCCTAACCACAGCATGAGTCCATCCACAGCTCCTCATCCCGACTGTCATCCCCCAATCCAAGCTACTATCATTTCTTGTCTCCAACCTAAAGCCAGTAACCTTCCGACATTGTCTCCTAAATTCTGTTCCTTTCTAATCAACTCTCTGGACTTTGGAACATTTAAGTCAACGTCCTTTACAGGCACTGAATCATCTGATCCCTCCTATGCGGAGTCTGATCTTGCAACACTATCCTTGCTCCGTGCACAGCAGCACGCTGGCCTTTGCGTTCCTGCGAGGAACCCAGCCCCTTCCTACCCCAGGACAGTTGCTCACACCACTGTCTGCTGACTGCATCTTCATTCTCAATCTGCTTCCTTCAAATGGACACTCAGGTTTAATTTTAAATATGTTTTCTTCTGAGCAGACTTCGAGACTCCTTCAGTCTCTCAAAGCAACCTGTTTTCTTTTCTCACACAGTCTAGTACTTATCTCAATTTGATTACATATTGATTTGCATCCATCCATAGAAGCAAAAAGTATCTCCTTTGATCTCCACAGTATGCCAAGGTCCTAACACAGGTTGTCGATTTTAAAAATTACTAAATGAGTTTGCTGAATGGGTTCATTGAGTCTAAAGAAACTGTATTCAATCTAGACCTCTCTCTTGTACATTTCAATAAAAAGAACATGGATCTGTTAAATCTATTGCTTTTTCAACCTTCTGCAAAACTGTCACACCATCATCATCAGGATTATCCACTTACTTTCTCATTTTATCTTTTTCACGTGTTTAAAGATCCTTTTATCATCGACAAAGATGAAAATATGACTTCTAGAAACATTAAGAGAGAAGAGCTGGTACAAAAATAGTCCCTAAAGGCGGACCAGAAAAGCAATTCTAAAGTTCATTAGAAAACTAAATTGGCCCTGATTGATCTAAATAGGAACATTTTATCCTGGTGTTTAGCGTTTTGATGAATAATCATTTCCCTTTCCAAAGCTCAGTGTTTTGTAAAAGCAGACAGGATGATGACTCTGTGCAAGATTATTTTTTGATGAAGAAATCAGAGACTCACTGATAGGAGAACCAAGAAATACTAATAAGGGTAAGCTGTAACACAGGGGCCATCAGCAGGGCCCTGTCTCTCACTTCCAGTAAATGCTCCACGGCTTGTAAACAGAGATGGAGTAGGGTTTGGGAGCCAGCCCTGTGGGTTGTGAGACAGAGCCACACACAGGGAGCAGCCTCACAACGGCTGTGGTCACAGCAGCTAACCAGAAAAGATACAGTGCATGGAGCTCCCAGTGCAAAGAAATAAAATCCATCCAGGCCTCGCTCAGTCTTTCCACACTGCTGTCAGCCAGCACCAAGGCTCTAAACTCCAAGATCATACAGATTGATGTATAAACTCATAATTGTGCCAAAGTCCAATAAGTGGCACATATTTTAACTAAATAGATGTGCAGTACTTAGTAATAGAATATGACAAACTCAGGTTTACATACAAGCACACGTATAACGTTTCTTGCACGTAGAAATAAACGTTACTCAGTAACAGGAAAATATATAACAGTCAAAAGAATTTGAAGAACTATAGCTTTGCGCCTTCCATTCATTATGACAAACACAGTACATATTTTTCTAATCTGTGCTCACAGTATAGCATTATCAATATTAACTATGACTTATTTGTTTTTATAAAGCAAGTTATAAAGCTAGACCATTATTACTCTGATAAGCTTTTCAGCACAAGTGAAATCTTACTAGAAGAATTTAACTACAGACACCTATTCCAGTTTTATACATAACTGTTTAACGCATAAATTACCAGTAGTCATTGAAATTATTTGTTCTAAGTAATAAAAAGTAAATAAATCATACTAATGTTTGGAATATAATAATCATTCTAGAAAAGTTCAAATCAGAATGACACTGGGTATCAGAAACCTACTATAAAGTATAAAAAGGTAGCTACCCTATGGGAGGAAAAAATAGCATGCCATCAAGCTGTCATGTAGAAAGTGGCAATTGTCAGAGGCCACGCTGTGTGCCAGAACAGGAAAGAGGTATCCCCAGAAGAAGGGGAAGAGGAAGAAACAAGGACACCACTGTTTAAGGCCTTCAAAGGATACACTCCCACCAGCAAGCAAGACCCCAGCATCCACTTGGTAAGGAAGGCTAGACTCCATGAACCAGGCGGGTCTCCCACTAAAAAAGAAGGAGTCACAGCTTTGTCAATGGCCAAAGTGAAATGGCAAGTAGCAGTAG
Source organism: Perodicticus potto (assembly GCA_963574655.1). NCBI lineage: Eukaryota > Metazoa > Chordata > Mammalia > Primates > Lorisidae > Perodicticus > Perodicticus potto. Next base: position 14,799 of record CAUYRH010032254.1, on the reverse strand, counting down.
CCTGGCCAAGTCGACAGGGGTACAGATACGTGGAGATCAAAGACAAGTCAAACAAGGTCATATATCCAAACAAAGAGCCTGGCAAAAAATGTCACCATGACGCCCAGCGACCAGGAAACTGAAACAATCTTGATATTGATAATAATGAAATTAGAATGCCCTTTCAGACGGAGGAAGGAAATCCAGAAACGAAAGTTACAGCCCAGTTCAATTTTAGATTTATATTAGATAGCCAGTGTGCATTTCCCTAGCCATAATGAAATATTCTGACACATTAATAAATCATGATTTATAGACGTTTAGATGCTCACATAATTACCATTTAATCCTTAAAACCATGAAATGCCCCCGAGTCTCAAGAGTCTCATCTGTTAATAGTTCTGAAAGGCTCACAGTGTTAGGGTATGGCCAACACATTTAGCAAGCACAGTCCGAGTGTTAATTCTGGATAACCAACTAAAGAAGGGAGCCCATTTTCGACATGGATTTTACATAAAACACTTTCAAAGACCATCCAAGTGTGATTATGTTAGCATACTGGACTACGGTAAGTCTCATACCATGCAGTTATCGCCCAAAAGAAGAGTAAACTCCTTGCCTAACTGTGGAGAAAACACAGAAGGAAAAGTTCATCAGGACTGAGGAATTCAAATATGTTTTGAGTATTTACTTTTAATTACATTTCAACATCCAAATTATTTTTGTTTTATCTCCATTGATTCATTTTTTACTTTATTTTGCTTTATGTATTTTTGTAAGCCAACTTTTGTAAATAACTTAGGACCAAGAATAGAATTTTTGAAAAATGAAAAATATTTGCCTTAATTCAGTGAAATAAACTGAAATTATTCCACAACCAAAAAAAAAGAGAGATTGAGGAATTCCTTGGGATTATCCTATTCTTGGTTTCTTTGCTTTTTCTCCATCACAGGAGTTGAGAGTGTCCGATAAGATAAATCACTTGAAAGAGAGGTTAAAAAAAAAAATCTATAAATGCCATATGACCTGCCTGCCAAGAAGTACTTTATTTTTTATTATAGTAAGAAGATGCCACGTAAGCAAATGGGAAAACCATGTACACCCACAGTAATTCAAAGGCTTTTCATCATTTTCCTACTGCAGGACCTGTTCACAAATGCAGGCCTTTGAAAATATTTTGCAAGCACTAAATTGCTAATATTTGTGTAATTTGAAGAAAAGAACTGCAAATACAAGAAACTATCTTTTTTTTAGTAATAATGAAGATGACGATGGCGCCAGCAGCAGAAGTGACTGCTGCAGGGGGCTGACCTCGCTGAGGCATAGGGCATCCCTTCTCTTCTGTAAGTGACGACTTTTTCGCCAATGGAGATATAATTCACACGTCATGAAGACCACCCATTAAAGTACACCATTCAGCGGTTCTTGGTATTTTCACAAAATTGCGCAAAACATCATCGCTATCGAATTCCAGATGCTTCCATCACCCCACAGAGAAACTTGCTGCCCACAGCGGTTAGCCTCCTTTTCTGCTCTCCAAGCCCTAATAGTCTATTTTCTGGCACTGTGAATTTTCTGACTGCAGACACTGCATGTCGAGTGAATCACATGATAGGAAGCTTTGTGAGCCAGGCTTCTTTCAGTCCGAGTATGTGTTCAGGGCTCACACACGTGACAGCTTGTATCAGTATGGCACTGCTTGTTACTGCTGAGTAATACTCCACTGTGTGGAGAGACCACATCTTGTTGATCTGTTCATCCATTGATGGGGATTTGGGTTGTTTCCTCTTCTTGCCTATGTGAATACTGCTGTTATGAACACTCATGTTCAAGTTTTTGTGTGAACATATGTTTTCAATTTTCCTGGATCTATAACTTAAAGAGAAATTGCTGAGTTGTAGGACAATTCCACACTTAAGTTTTTTGAGAAACTGCCAAACTGTTTTCCAAAACTGCTACTCTATTTTATATCTCCACCAGCAATGTAAGGTTCTCGTTTTTCCACATCCTTGCCAACACGTGTTCCTTTCCTTGTTTTTTATTATACACATCCTAGTGGGTGCAAAGTGGAATCTCATTGTGGTTTTTTAATTTGCATTTCCCTAATAACCAAAGATCTTTTCATGGGCTTATTGACCATTTGTTTATCTGCTTTGGAGAAATGTCTATCCCTTTGACCATTTTTCAATTGGGTTATTAGTCTTCAGATTGTTAAGTTCTAAAAATTGTTTAACCAGCCTGAGTGAGAGTGAGACCCTGTCACTACTAAAAATAGAAGAAGAAGAAGAAAAAAAAAAAAAACTTAGCCACGCATTATGGTTGGCACCTATAGTCCCAGGTATTTAGGAGGCTGAGGCAGGAGGATCACTTGAGCCTAGGAGTTTGAGGTTGCTGTGAGTTAAGCAGAGGCCATGGCACTCTAACCTGGGCAACAAAGTAAGACTCTGTCTCAAATAAAAGAAATACCCAGCACTCTAGGAAACCGAGGTAAGTAGATTGCTTGATCTCAGGAGATGGAAACCAGCCTGAGCAAAGGCAAGACCCCATTTCTAAAACTAGCCAGGCATTGTGGTGGAACCTATAGCCCCAGGTGCCTGGGAGACTGGGCCAAGAGGATTGCTTGGACCTAGGGAGTTTGAGATTGTTGTGAGCTATAATGCCATAGCACTCTACCAAGGGCAACTGAGTGACACTCTGTCTCAAAAAAAAGAAGAAGAAGAAGAAATAAAAAGAATTCTTTATACATTCTGGACACTAGCCCCGTATCAGATACATGATTTGCGAATATTTTTTCCCATTCTCTTGGTTGACTTTTCACTTCATTATCTTATTGTAATCATCACAACTGCTGTGAGATAGTACTATGAGAAAACAGAGTTAATATGCACACCCAATAAGATGAGAAACAGAGTTAATAAACACAGCTAAAGCAAATTAGAGCAGAGTTGAACCCGGGCAATCTGCCTTCAAGCATTGGTATAATGTACTATCAGAAACACATCAGCAGGAATAAAAATAATTAACTTAAAAACACGTAGTATTACTGATGCTTTACACAGAAATACTGGAGGGCCCTTCCTAACTTGAAAAGAAAGAGTAGCTTAAAATAGAGCACATTCAGCCTCAAAAGAAAGGCAAAACTTGGCCTCTAAACAGTGCCTATTCTTTTCAAGTGTAGGAAACTTTCTTACTGAGTTATGTAGCTGAAACAAAGGAATTCAGAATACAAGTGGTATTTTTGCTGAGATTCAAACATTGTAAATAGTCGCAGTGGGTGTTTTGTTAGGTGGAGGTCTATTTCTTAGCTAACAACCCCCTGTTCTTAAAATGTATGCCTCCCCCAGCCCTATACAACCGCTCTCTGAGATGAAGAACAAAGCCCATGTTAGCAACTAAGATGTTACTCCGATTCCTTCTTCTCGTGGTTTTCTTTTTTCTTTTTGCCACCAACTATGTGAAACATGTAAGTTAATCTGAAAATAAGTTCAATATGTCTGTAGAATTATGTTCATGCTAAATAAAAGGTAAAAGAGTCTTTTAAAAGCACATGCTAGAGCTACCAGTCCTGTCATGGCAAGAGATGCAATATATTTAGCTAAAGCAAAAAGAAAAGAGAGAGAGAGAGGGAGGGAAACCTGCAGGCAATATAAATAACACAGTCTTGCATTTATTAAAAACATGCAATAGAAATTCATATTTCAATATGCTAGTAAATGCATACAAACCAAGGAAAAAACATCTCATGCTGAGAGTTGCCCCCTGCCCTAGGGAGTAGGGTATAATTTTTATGTGGTGAAATGTCTGAATTCTAAATATATATGTAATATTTTGTTTAAAAAGGAATAAAAAAGAACACCTACCCAAGAATAGTGTTCTGTCAGATGGTCCTACAAAATTTAAAACCATGGACATGAATGAACACACACGAATAAAATGAACACACCTTGATAAGTTTCAGTGACTTCTCAAACTGCTTAAAGTTGTGAGAAGAATAATGCATGTACTTAAATATGTGGATTGGAGTAGAGGCAGAAAGTCCATACCTTTCATCAATTTTTTAAGTGGCTCTCTGATTCAAAAAAAAGGTTTAAGAACACTGTCTTTAACAAGTAGTATAAGGTCTCATTTTAGGAAAGGTCAAAATAGAAATTAAAGGATAAAACAAACAAAACAAAATCCCTTAAGCCAAACACAGTAAAAAGACACCTTCTAAATCACAAAAAGATACTCGTTAACTCTAATTCTGAGGTTGACACTAAACTCACCCCATTTTTTTAAAAAAGCTTATGACGGCTGGGTGCAGCGGCTTACCCCTGTAATGCCCGCACTCTGGGAGGTGGCTGCGGGCAGATTGCTTGAGCTCAGGATTTTAAGTCCAGCCTGAGCAAGAGAGAGACTCTAGCTCTACTAAAAATAGAAAAATTAGCCAAGACTGGTGGCATATACCTGTAATCCGAGCTACTTGGGAGGCTGAGAAAGAAAGATTACTTGAGCACAAGGAGTTTGAGATTACAGTGAGCTATGATGAGCCACTGCACTCTACCCAGGGCCATAACAGAGCAGAACTCTGTCTCAGGAGGAGGGGGAACATTTAATTATTAACTCAGCTAGCAAAAGAAAGTGATGAAATTAATTTTAGACAAGTAGGAATGACTAGATTATTATCCACCATTCTGAACTTTTTCTGCAGACATTCTTTTTAAAAAGAAATGCAAATCAAGAGTTATCCACTGTGGTAGGCAGAATAATGCACCCTCTCCTCTCTTCTCCCTGCCAAAGATCTTCATGTCCTAATGTCGTGAACCTATGAACATATTAGGTAATTGAGGCTGCAGATGGAAGTACAGTTGCTAATCAACTGACTTTATGGTAGAGAGATTATCTTGGATTATCCTGGTACCCCCAATGGAACCTCAAGGACCCTTCTAAATGAAAGAAGGTAGGAGAGCCTGTTGAAGCTGGAAAAGTCAAGGAAATGGATTGTCCTGAGAGCTTCCAGAAGGAACACAGCCCTGCTTGATTTTAGCTCAGGGAGGTCCATGTCAGACTTCTGATCTGGCTTCAGAACTATAAAATAATATAAATATATGTTGTTTTAACCCACCAAATTGGTGCTGATTCGATACAGCGGCAAAAGGAAACTAATATACCCACTTATCTGCAATACTTCCCCATCACCCATCCCTGCTGCGGACCGCAAACCAGGAAATATAAGATCAGAAGTAAAAGCCCAGGAAGGCACCTGTGGCTCAAGGAGTAGGGTGCCGGCCCCATATACTGGAGGTGATGGGTTCAAACCCGGCCACGGCCCCAGGCAAAAACTGCAACAAAAAAAAGAAGAAGAAGAAGAAAAAAAAGAAGTAAAGGCACAAAAGCAGGCAGAGTTAAGCCGCAAGTGTCTGAGCTTCCAGCCCCAGGTGAGTTAAATGTGCAGATAGCACCACACATAAAATCTCCACCAGGGTAATCCCACACAAACTGACCTGAAAGGAAGGACATGTGACCCAAAGCACTCATTGTGCCTTTCCTGGGGAAAGCGTAAGAGAGCTAGTGGAGAGAAACAGGTCACAATCAGAAGCGATTTCCACAGGTGTCAGCTGAGCGCCCTATCAGCAGAAACTGATAGGGTCACTCCAACAAGAAATAAGAATCACACACAAGCTCCTTCCGTCACAGTTACACTGAAAATAGAGTGAGCTCAGCTTTTGGCAACAGGATCGTAAATATTAAAAATCCATGATGTGAGCTTTGCTATAACTCAGTTTAATTCATCAGGGCCTAAACATTCTCAAGCTCCCAGCCTCAACATCCAGCTCCTCTGTACCTTGCCCTCAGTGTCCTACAATCACCCTCATCTATTCACCCGCCTCCCATCTGCATCCTAAACACCTCCGACAGACCAGCCTCCTGATCATGATTCATCACACTTAGAACCTCCAAACTTCACCCACTGCCTTCAAATTCAGGTCCATTTATAGGTTCCAGGGCCACGTATGGACCTAGCATGTTGTTTACCATGCTTTCCTACAGCCACACCCTATTAACGCTGTGCCCTCTACCCAGAACATTTCCCTCCAGCCTCCGTGAAGCCCAGCCCTAGACATGCCCCATACTTGCTTTCTGAATTTATATGGTAACTTAGTTCCTCACCACAAAATATTTTGGTTTTGTTTGTTTTATTTTTGAAACAGAGTCTCACTCTGTTGCCCAGGCTAGCAGCAATCTTCCTGCCTCAGCCTCCCTGAGTAGCTGGGACTACAGGCAACTGCCAGAATGCCTGGCAAATTTTTTCTATTTTCAAAAGAGATGGGTCTCCCTCTTGCTCAGGCTGAGCTCAGGCAATCCTCCTGCCTGGGCCTCGGAGAATTCTAGGATTACAGGCATGAGCCGCCACACCCAGCCAACAAAATATTTTGTGTATCTTCCATGCCCATATCATCTCATCTTCTTTTTTGTTTTGGTTGGTTGGATGGGTGGTTTTAAGCAAGGAAAGACTAAAGGGAATTAGTTGACTGAGGAGTTGGTATCCTTCCTGTCTGCAGTTACTGCTACCACAATAAAATTCCCATCAGCCAAATTATGGCCTAGAAGTTGTGCGGAGAGAGGAGATTTAAGATCCAACTGAAAAGCAAGCAAGTAGTATTAACATTGCAAGGACCGAAACACGTAAGTTAGGCCTCAAGGATCTTATGCCACACCAGTTCTGCAAAGACCAAGCTGTCTGGCTGTCAATTTCAAAATGAATCTAGCCTTACAATTTGAAAGTTACAACTGCCAGACCTTGTGGCAACTCAACGATATAAATGGACATATGTATAGAAATATTTCAGTAAGATCTGAGGAAAGGAGTTCCTTCTCCAAGTGGTAAAAGTACAAATGGACAGATCTTTTCCTAAATTCTGAGTCAAAAGCCTAGAAAACACATAAAAAAGGAGATAAGCAAAAAACAAAACAAAACACAGTTCTGTAAAGTACTATGTTTCATGCACTGTGGTCTCCTTACTTTTAAACTTAAGCACTACTGTGTGTCCATCCATTATTATATGTGATTATTAATAAAATCAAAGTGCTAAGGACTGAGAAACTTACTCTAAATCATATTTCAAATAGAAAACAAATACAATACAAAACTTAAGAAAAACTGAGCTATTAACACAATAGGTGTATCTATAGCTAATCTTCTACCACATTTCTTGTGCAATAAACTCATTCTTAACATTCTAGCACAGAGTAGGTCCTCAATACACCCTTGGTTCACAGTGCTAGCTCACAGAGCAAACCCATCTGTTTCATAAGTCATCTGGTACCAGGACCCAAGGTATCACTGCATCAAGTACAGTCAACTTTCATATCATATAAAAAATGGTGTGCCATTTTCTTTTTCCCTTATTTTGTTCTCTTTTTGAGATAAGATCTCACTCTGGTGTCCAGGCTGGAACGCAGTGCCATAATCACAGCTCACTGCAACCTCAAACTCTGGTTTCCAGACTTGCCAGGAGAATGTCTTGTTCTCAGTAATTCCTCAGATGAGTTATGATATTGGTGACTGTTGTAGTAAGTACGATGTTTAATCCTCTATACTTCCTTCCTCAGCTTCCCAAGTGGCTAGGACTACAGGTGCACACCACCATTCCCAGCTAATTTTTAAATTTTTCTGTAGAGGCAGGGTTTCACCATGTTGCCCAGGCTGGTCTTAAATTCCTGGCCTCAAGTGATCCTTCCACCTCAGCCTCCCAACATGTTAAGATTATAGGAATGAGCCACTAGGCCGGCCTACCTGCCTTACCTTTTTCTTTCTTTCGTTTTTTTTTTTCCCCCTTGGAGATGATCTCACTCAGTCACCTGGGTAGAGTGCTGTGGCATCAGCCTAGCTCATAGCAACCTCAAATTCCTGGGTTCAAATGATCCTCTACCCTCAGCCTCCCAAGTAGCTGGGACTACAAGCACCACCATAACACCCGGTTAGTTTTTTTTTTATTTTTAGTAGTGATGAGTCTTGCTCTTGCTCAGGATGGTCTTAAACTCAGGAGCTCAAGCAATCCACCCGCCTCACCGTCCCAGAGTGCTAGGATTACAGGTGTGAGCCACCACATCCGGCCTTCTCTGCCTTATTTTTAAAACTATTCAGGTGCTGATGCAGACCTTTATAACACAGCTTGGCAAAGTTTAATTTGAACAGGCAGTTTCTCATGCCCTTCAAGACTGTATTCAACAATGAAATCATTTGGCTTTATATCCTGTCCAGTTATTAATCACAAACAACAAAGAAAAAATTTTCACACGGAAAAAGTGAAACTTAATGCTGGCCAGGACTCACTGTGTCACTGTGGGTCACATTCAGTTGCAGCTAACGTCACTGAAGACCATGGAATGACTTGGCTTTTAGAAACCAATTCAATTCAATTTTTGGCTGGAGAGAAAACAAAACAGCTATGTGACTTCAGGACAAATGGTCCTGGAGATTAGCAGTGTGAAGAGAGTACCACTCAACAGTTCAGAAAAGAGCAACTGGGAGCCGTAGCTCAGCAGCTAGGGCACCAGCCACATACACCGGGGCTGGCGGGTTTGAACCTGGCCCAGACCTGCCAAACAACAATGACAACTACAACAAAAAAATAGCTGGGCATTGTGGCGGGAGCATGTGGTCCCAGCTACTTGGGAGGCAGAGGCAAGAGAATCGCTTAAGCGATTGAGGTTGCTGTGAGCTGTGACGCCACAGCACTCTACTGAGGGTGACATAGTAAGACTCTGTCTCAAAAAAAAAAATGAAAAGAGCAACTGAGTTCTGGGATTATAGGAGAGTGCCCTGTCCACCTGCAAGGGCTCTTTCACTAATTATCCAATGGAGAAATTTCTGCCCTGGCATGGGACACACACACCAAAACCTGAGCATTCCCTCCCCCACCTATTTAAAGAAATACAGTTAATAGATTCCAGCCAAATTTCACTTTTCAGAAATCAGCTATAATGAATAGCTAATTTTTTTAATTAACAAAGCAAATATTTTACAACTCTATTTAACTCATTTTCTTTTCTTTTCTTTTTTTTTTTGTTGCCATTGTTATAATTGCTTCAATTAATTTGGCCTTTGATTTTATTCTTTAACTTTGAGTAAGAAAGTAGTAACATAATGAGAAAAAAAAATCCCAGGAATCAACCCATGTCTCTAATTAAACGAGCTCTTCTTTCCTTATCAGCCCTGCAAAAGCCCTTTTTAACACCCAGAAAAAGACCCAACTGATCTTCCTAAAACTCCTGCATGGTTTTAACTCCACACATAGTCCTCTGAACTATGCATGAAATTAAAAGAAATATTGCCCTATCTGCCAAGCAAAAATATGTTTCCCCAAGGCATTAATAATTAGCTCAAAATCAGGGACAAAATTAGCAGAGCAACAGACGAGGTGGGTTTTTTCCGCTTCCTAACATTAGTCAGTCTCTATATGGGGAAAACCACAAACTGAAAACCAGTCTTTCTAGCCAGGTGCCGTGGCTCATGTCTGTAATCCTAGCATTCTGGGAGGTCATTGCCTGAGTTCACAGGTTCAAGACCAGCCTGAGCAAGAAGGAGATCCCATCTCTAAAAATAGCTGAGCGTTAGGTGGGTGCCTGTAGACCCATCTACTTGGGAGGCTGAAGCAAGAGAATCACTTGAGCCCAAGAGTTTGAGGTTGCTGGAAGCTATGAAGCCAGGACACTACAGCACTCTACTGAGTGAGACTCTGTCTCCCAAAAAAAAAAAAGAAAACCAGTCTTTCTGAAATCCAGCAAGCCCCTGAGTCAGCCCATGGTATGAAGGAAGTGGGTGGAAAGTAACATTAGGCAGGGACTTGAAATGCCATCCTGCCATGGCTTTAACTTCATTAGTTATACAGTCTGGAGACTTTTTCTTAAGACACACTGGGCAGTAGCCTAACAAATATATTTATTTACTTTCCAAGTAATCTCTTGAATCAGTGATACTGAACTTATCTACCTCTTATTATAGAAAGGTGTTCAAAATATTTCTATTCTTCTGATCTGATCTTTACTTTCACCAGTGTGATCAAAGAAAAAGTTGGCTAACATCGGAGTTTGGTTCCCCCCTCAGAAGAAGACTCTAAGACAAAGATTCACGTATAAAGTAGTTTATTTTGGAGCTGATCCTAGATTAACAGGGATAGAGAAGGAAAAGTGGCTAAGTGGCCAGTAAATGAGTCATTATCAAGCAAGTTACGCCGAATTGTAATCCAACTAGGAGGAACTCAAGACACCCAGCGTAAAATACTCATTTCAGGCAGCCGTGGGATGCAAGAGGGCTGAGAATTTATACGAGAGCAGTCACTGGCTGGGGGCCCTGCGGGGTGTGGGGGCTGGTACCTCCTGGCAGCCCTGGGTGTGAGCTTTTCTAGCCAGACAGCACCGTCAGGCAAAGGGCTGCAGTTGTCTGCAGGTAGAAGTTCCAGTGCACTGAAGTGCCGAAGGCAAGAAGATGGAGTACCAGCAGCCTCTGGCACAGCTAGGACTGGGATCATTTCCAAAACGATACTTAAATCAGAGCCAAACACGTCTGTTATGTGACACATGTCACTAAATACAAAGTTGAGTTCTTTTCCCATAAAATTATTCTTCAAAAAAAAAAAAAAGATGTCACCTTACAATTAAATGTTTAAAAGTCATATATTACGGGCCACTGTCGATTACTGTGCCTTAGCCAGAAATAGCGAAGTACTGTTTGAGAAAAGACACAGTCATCCCAAAGGAACTCAATCACTGGTTCTACCCAGGGGCTGTTCAAGACTGAGCATGCGTGAGTGCTGACGTCAGGGAGGCGTGTCAGGGAGGCGTGTCCTCGCCAGCTATATAAGCAAGTCCGCAGCGGAAGCAGGTTCATTTGTCTTAGACTCAGCTTGTGCTTCCTTCTCCGGTGAGAGGCGGGAGCGCAACAGGAGACAACCTCCAAGGCAGTTGCCAACAGACACGGCTACTTAAAAGTTTCACTTCCAGGTTAGGAGAAGGCGGGGACAGATCTGGCCTACCGCTGCTTCTGGATCTGTCTGGGGTTTGGGGTCCTGGTTCGTGGCCACACACCCGACACTGACAAGGTGGCTTCCGCGTACTGAGGGACGTGAACTTCGGGAGAGATAAGAAGAATCCAGTCGGACTGGACCCGAACTAACCATTGCCCATGGCAACCCCGGGCCCCGTGGACCAGACTGTCACCGAGTGCGTCGTTCGTGTTCCCAAGAACACGAACAAAAAGTATAGCATAATGGCATTTAATGCAGCTGATAAAGTCAACTTTGCTACTTGGAGTCAGGCTCGACTGGAGCGGGACTTGAGCAACAAGAAAATTTACCAAGAGGCGGCGATGCCCGGGTCAGGTGCGGGCACCAGGTTCAACCGCAAGCTGCGAGAGGAGGCTCGGAGGAAGGATGGCGTTGACCTCCAAGGTTTCGGGCCGAGGACCAGCCCTGGCTGCTCCATGTCAGCGGCGAGTCAGGCCGGAAGTTCAAAGGCACAAAGAGGCGAGGCGTGACGGAGAACGCGTCCCACTACATTTTCACCCAGCGCCCTGACGGGTCCTTCGAGGCCTTCCCGGTGCACGAATGGTACAATTTCACGCCTCTGGCCCCTCACCGCACACCCTTTGCTGAGGAGGCTGGGGAGGCCGGGAGGAGCAACAGGGTGCAGAACCAATTCAGCATCGTGCAGCAGCGGCGGCCCAAGGACCGGGACGGGGCGAGGACGCCAAAAAGGCCAGAGAGCTGCGCGTCCCCAACCTGGAGGGCGACCTGCAGGTGTCATCCGAGGACGGCTTGGCCAGCGGGGAGAGGGGCAGCAGAGCCCTTCAGGCACAGAAGAAGCCCTTCCCAAGGCGGGTGGGAAGAGGAAGAAGGGCTCGGATGATGAGGCCTTCCAGGACGGTGACGAGGAACTTGGAAGGCCGCCAGGTGAAGTACATGTTGGACGGCTCCAGCAGCTCCCAGGATGAGCCAGCGGGCAAGCCCAAAGTCCCGCGGCAGGAGGAGAGCCCAAGGGCATTGATGAGCTGGGCGAAAACGGCGAGGAGGAGTGGGCGAAGAAGGCACCCGCCCGGCAGGAGAAGCGCCGGAAAGACAGGGAGGATTCCCGCCGCTCGGAGGAGAGTGACATTGACCGTGAGGCCTCCTCGGCCCTCTTCAGGGCGAAGAGAGACCAGAAGCCCTCAGGACGCAGCTCAAGGGCCAGCAGCTGCCCAGGCACACGCAGCACGGCCTCCGCCCTGGGGACCGCCGCCAGCTGGCTGGAGCAAGGGCAGCCTGCAGGCAAGACACTGGCAGCCAAGCGGCTGCGGCTGGACGCCGGGCCCCAGAGCCTGTCTGGGAGGTCAGCCCCACAGCCACCGTGGGGCGAGGCGACACCCAGCAGCGGGGATGTGCAAGTGACTGAGGACGCTGGGCGCCACAACCTCACCCAGAAACCCATGACCACCAAGGACCTGCTGAAGTTCCAGACAGAGAAGATGGCCTGAGCAGCAAGCAGACAGTGAACGAGCAGGCCCAGAACCTCAAGATGGTGTTCGCCCTCAGGGAGTGAGGCTCTCTCTGTTCTCCTGGGGGAAAAAGGGGTAGAGGGGAGAGTGGGTCGAGCTATGACGTACAATGCTCAGACTGAGGGTATGACTTCTTGACTTAAACTGCTGGATGGCAGAGCAGCGCAAAAAATTAAAAAATTTAAAAAGATGAGTGAACAAAGGCCATTACCAGAACCTTCAAATGTCAAATGTGCCAGTACAAATAAAGAAATACAGGAAATGCTCATCTGGACTGGTAATTCAAGATAAAATTAAAATTAAAGGAGTACTCGCATTTGGATACTGGCTGGACCTCAGAGATTCCGACATGTTTATATAAACCCTAAAACTAAACCTCTTATGCCAGAAATTCTATTTCTAGGAATTTATCAGAAATGAATAAATGCAGAATGTTAACAACAACAATGATAATAATAGCAAATATTTCTACTGCACTCATTAGAGAAATGCTGGGCTGTACCAATGACTTTACATCAGGGATTCTCAAGTGGGAGCAAATTTACCCCTGGAAAACACCTGGCAAGGTCTGGAGACATTTTTGTTTGTCACCACTGGTGGGGAAGAGGCCAGGGAGGCTGTTCAACATCCACGATGCACAGGACGGACTCAAAACAAGAGCTGCCTGGCCCAAAATGGCAAAGGGTCACAACTGAGAAACTTGCTTTGCATCTCCTCCTTCACAGCAGTGCTGTGGTATTTGTGTTGTCTCCATTTTACACAAGAATCAAGATAATTTTCACTGCACTGTTACCCATAAAGTTGAAAAAGTAGAAATAAACTAAATACCCCCAAACAGGAAAAATGTTCAATATATTATAACTTAAGAAATACGGCAAATGTGTATGAAATAATACAAAACTAAAAAAAAATTAGAAATATTATATAATTACAATTATCTTAAAGTATAAATAGAGAGACTAGATGGAAAAATAACAAATGAAGGTTATTACTTTGTAAAGATAATAGAAATAGAAATGTATATTTCTATTTTCTTTTCTAATATTTTTGGATACTATTGTGATTTTGAAAAGAAAAAAAACTCAACATTGGAGATAAGAATATTGGAATTTTCTACTTGGGAGGATGAGGCAGAAGAATCCCTGGAGCCAGGGAGTTTGAGGCTACCCTGGGCAACATAGTGAGACCCCATCTCTAAAAAAAAAATTGTATTTAAATTGGAATTTTTTCAAAGATTGGCATTTTTATTAAATAAAGACTATTTAAGAGCACAAGAGTTCATAGAATAAGAAGACAGTTAATATTAAGAAATTGAGGATAAGAATTTCCATGGGACAGCAGCATGTTGGTGCATTAAACTCCCAAGTCATGACACTTTCAGCATAAGACTACATTACCCAAATTTTATATCCACAATTTCCTATCCATTAGGAAGGTGGCTCACTATCACCTACAGAGAATAGGCAAAAGAAACCAAATTTCAATTCCACTAAACCTGATTCATTTTAGCTTTATCACAAAGTGTGTAACATATAAACTGTTATGGCATTTAAACTGTTAGGGTAATTCAAACTGTTAACATAGTTGGCCATATACAAAGTAATCTAAACTGTTATTTAAAATGTACCAATAGTAAGAGTAACAGTAGTAGCAGTAACATTATTGCTGTTGGCTATTATGAGCACTATTTATGGAATGCTTCCTACATGGATTCCTATGTGATCTGATCCCCATAATGTCAGTATGAGGTAGGTGTTTTCACTGTCCCCATTTTTTAGCAGAAGTCACAGATAGTTAAAGTTAAGCAGCTTGCCTAGATGAAACGGAACTAGGAAATGGAAGAACCTAAATTCTAATCAAGCAGTCTGACTCTGAAGCCCAAGTGCTGGACTCAACACAATTGAGCACGTGTGAGGACAAGATGGGGGTTGGGAAGCAACAAGCTCCTACCTCTTTTCCTCTTTCTACAGCAAGAGCTGAGCCCTGCTTTTGAAATAAGTTTACTAATTTGTCTAAGTAGACTTAACAATTATTTAACCAACAAGATCTTGTGTGTGTTTTTTTTTATTAAATCATAGCTGTGTACATTAATGCAATTATGGGGTACAATGTGTTTTATATACCATTTGGAATATTTTCATTGAACATGTTAACATAGCCTTCAATGCATTTTCTTAGTTATTGTGTTAAGACATTTATACTCTACACTTAGTAAATTTAACATGTACCCTTATAAAATGCACCATAGGTTCTTCGCACCAATTAGCCTCCCTCCACCAATCTTCCTCCCTCCCTTCTCCTCCCGC
>CAUYRH010032253.1:0-36562 GCA_963574655.1 Perodicticus potto | reverse complement strand
CTCCACTATAAGGCAAACCTGGGGCTCTTGAGGGGTGATGACACAAGCTGGAGCCATGAGAATTTGCCCCGGGCACTCTCAGTCCAGTTTGGGCTCCGATGGGGTCCCTGTTCCAGGAGGCCTTTGCCTCTGGGGACAGGCCACCCTCCAGTGGTCACCCTTGCATTCTGGCCCTGTCCTTACAGAATTTAAGATTTAAAGAGAAAAGCAAAGAATAGGTTATAAACAAATTATGATAAACCATGATAAATGCTATGAGAAATCTAAAAGTGGCAATAATTGGATATAACAGTAAAGTATCAGGTGATGATCAACTTTAGACAGAATGGTCAGAGAGGTGATATTTAACATGGAAATTAAAGGAAGGCAAAGAGCTTGTCTCTAGAGTATGTAAGGGAGGTGAGAAGGAGATGGGATGAGGAAGAGATATTTCTTACCAATTTGAACACATGCAAAGGCCTTTGAGTGAAGCCGAACCAGGCATATTTGAAGAGTTCTGTCAGTGAGTAAAGACAGGGCTGAGTGATTTGACATATCCTAGAGAAATTAGGCAGGAACCCCATCATATCCAACTTTATAGGCCATGTTAAAGTATTTGCATTTCATTTTATGCTTAGTGAGAATCTATCAAAGTTTTAAATTGGGGATGTGAGATGCTTCCATTTAGTTTTTTAAAAGATCAGGCAAGAGATGAGACAAGCTCTGATGAGGGGGCTGTAGAGATAATGTGGAAGGTCGCCTCCTGTTGTTTAGAAATTGCATCCAGAGACCCAAAATAATTATTATTTAAGACGAGGATTTAATTTTCCTTTATATAATGAGCATTTCAGGGGTGAAATCACAGCTCTTTCAGTTCTAACCTCTACCTTCCCTGGGGAGTGTCTTCATTCCTAAATAATCTCACATTTGCAGCACAGCAGATGCAGCCCTTGTGAATGTGTCTTCACTCTGGGCAGGAAGAAGGAGGCAGATGCAATAGTTTCCCATGGAGTCCACCCACCTGTCAAAGATCATCCTTACTGGAGATCTTACTGACCTTCCAGAAGTCCCACCAGTTCTTCCCACAATCTATTGACCAGTACTCTGGCTACCACAATCTGCAATAGAGGTAGAAAAATGAGAAGCTGAGCACATTGCTACCTTCAAAAAAAAAATCTAAATTTTGTTGTAAGGAAGAAGAGATAAAATGATATTGATTGGGCATGGAAGGGTCTGAGACATAATGAGAAGGAGAATTTACGGACCTTGCAGAATTGGGATGGAGACTAGAGAGAAAGTGGTCATTCCAGACAGGAGCCACAGGAGACTGGAGAAGAACATGGGAAAATAGATCAAAAAATCAGAAAAATTCACTTGGGAAATGTGAAGTTTCAAATACCTGTGAGATATCTAAATGGCATTGCAAAGCACATTGGGAATGAGAGAAAAACTTAAATCCAAAGAAATGCTACAGGCTGAAGACATAAATTTGGATATGAACAGCTGGTATGAAATTAGAACTCTGGGCAGAAGGTACATAGAAATAACAGAACCTGGTTAAGGACAAATACCTGAAAAGCACTAATAATTAAGTATCAATTATTAAGGGTCACAGATAAGAAGGACCCGAAAAAGGAAACTGAAAAGAGGCCGGGAAGGTATATCACAAAGAGTATTTGAGGAAGGTTGAAAGTCAACTTGTTTAAAGGCCAAAGACATGTCTATAGGAATATGGCAAATGGAAGTCACTGATGACCTTGAATATAGCTGTCTCAGCCAAGTGATAGGGTGGAAGCTGGTTGAGCTGAGTTTTGGAGGGACTGGAAGATGAGGGAAGTGCGCACAGCATGTGCAAGACCCCTCTTACAAGACACTTGACCTTGGAGAGGAACACAGTAAGAGGGTAATTTATGGGGAAAATATTGAGAATCAAAGAAATTGTGTTTGTGATATTGTGAAGTTGAGAGATACTAGAGAGTGTTGGCATACTGAGGGAAATCATCCAATAGAGAAGAAGACAAGGAGAAATTGGAGTAGCTGCATCTTTAGGAAGCCTAGAGGGATGGAGGCCAGGACAGAGTGGATGGTGTGGCTTGTGACAGGGGCATTCCTCATCCTCTGTGATGCTGTATAATGCAACTCACTATGCAAATAGTGAGTTTAGGCTCAGTCAGTCTCCGGTGATCTATATGTTTTTGGATAAGGTACCCTTTCAATCTTATTATGGATTTCAGCCTGAGATTATTATTGCAATTAAAGTCATGGGACCCATTGCAGGCAGACCCAATCACCAACACTGTAAAATACAAGGTTATCCCACTCTGCAAATGCAAGGTGCTCTTTCTAGGGGCTCTTTTGTTTCCTTATAGCATCTTTCAATATTATTCCTCTCTTCCCTTCCTCCTTCTCTCCCTCCTTCTGCCCCTTTAAGATTTTTGTTCCAGAACATATTTACATGTTTACTTAGGTTGGCTGAAAATGGGGAATTGTGTTTAAATCTTTAGTGTTTACTTTTTAAATTGGTATTTAGCTGGGTAACCAACCATCTTAGTTTTCCTAGGACTAAAGTGTTTCCCTGGATACAGGACTTTTAGTGCTAAACTAGGAATGTCTCAAGCAAATCTGAATGGTTGGGCCAACCTAAGGGTTGGTTACAAATGTAAAGGGTGTTTAAAGATGTTTGGCCTTAAGGGAAATCTATCAAAATACATTATTATTATTTTTTCTCAGTACTCAATCAGGCTTAAAATACAACCATACTTCTGATAAAGGTAAAACAATTATAATCCAAATATACCAGAATCTTTGGGAAACAGGTTAGGATTGTATAGGGCTTAAAGCCCAGCTTTGGAGTCAGGGAAACTGAGCACAGATTCCTGGCATTATTGCTTTATGAGTTTAGGTCAGTTAAGGAGTCTCTAAAAGCTTCTGTTTCCTTGGAAATAAAACTGCACACACAATATTAGTAGGACCTGTCTTTTAAGGCATTCTAAACATTACCCAGATAACACACAGTACGCATAAAGCATAGTGCCTGGCAAAGATGATCAGTAGCTGACAACTGTGATGACATTATTGACACTCATAAATAGACATAAGGTGACGGCATCTGAATTATGCCCGATTCCACACACTGAAACGCTGGCTCTGTTGCCTGGCTAAAATGCAGTGGCTTAATCAAACTCCTCAAATTCCCGGGCACAAGCGAGTCTCCTGCCTCAGCCTACCAAAGAGCTGGGGCTATATGGGCGTGAGACTGTAGCCCCCACGAGACTACAGTCACCATACCCAGCTAGATTTTTCTTTTTGGGGGGAATGGAGTCTTATCCCTGTCCCTGCCTACTATGTTGCCTAGGCTGGTACTGAACTCCTGGCCTTACGTAATCCTCCCACCTCGGCCTCCTAAAGTGCAGGGATTACAGGTATGAGCTACTCCACCTGACGCCAAAACACTTGAATTGTGCTTCTTTTACTCACCAATACAACTGATACTGTTATGGCATGCTAGACACCGAAATGTTCTATGTCCTGTCTATATAATTGAACAAAAGTTAAATCAGATCAGTATGGTTTAACGTAAAATATGTAGGATTTTCAAAGAATGTCTTAATTAGAGGTAGAGTGGCTTTACCCTGAGGAGTGCAGGAGAACATTCAAAGCCCAGTTCTGCCACTTACCAGCTGAGAAATCTTGGACCAGTTATTGAACTATCTGTATCTCTATTTCTTCATCTCTGAAATGGGAAGATTGTCAGTTCTTACCTCATGAGATCATTTGAACATGAACTGGAATAATACATATAGGATCTATCACATAGTAAATACCAATAAAGGTACCAGTAAGTATTCTATTGATAACAGCACAGGATGGTATTTACATAAACCCTAAACTAATAAGAATATTTAGTTTCACACTGAATAGCAGATATTACTATAGTTTCAATTTAAAATTATGAAAAATAAATATTAATTAGAAAAAAGAATTCTTAAGAAAAATGATAATTAACGCAATAAACAAAAAAGTATGTTGGAACCTGAAAAATCTATTGTCTCTCCCTTCCCAAATATCTTAGTTCAATCCTTCAAAACCTAAAGGTGGTAACTATTGTTCAATTTATTCTATACTTAAAAACAAATCTTTTAGTTGTAAGTTTATAAGATAGAGGTAAACGTGCCTCTAACAAATATTTTCAGATCTGATCTTTTTAAACAATATGTATTTTTTCAAACCAAAAGAGTTGAGATAATTATTTAAATATCTTTAATAGGGAAAGACACAAAAGGGAAAATGAACCCTGCCTCAAATCTCATTATTCAGAGATTAATATTTTAGCAGATGTACCTTAATCTTTTTAACACACACATATTTCATATTTTCTCTTATAAAATTATAAATTTAACTTATATTATAAAATTTAGATTGTATAATATAATTACCAAATTACATTATTTGGTAAACTGTCATCTTCTAATAATATATGATGAATATTTTTCAAATCACCAACTATTCTTCAATATCATCAGTATATATATTTTACAATGTATTTAATCATTGCATCTTATTGGACACTTAAGAGTTATCCAATTTAAACCCTTATAAACAAAGCTGCAATACAATAACCTTTGAAAAATATAATTCGATGATTTCTGGTTTTATGCAAATAAAATATTTTAATTAATGAAACTGATTTTGAGATAGTAGAAAGTTAAGAGCCATAAAGATAATATAAGTTGAAATTCAAGGAATCTATAATTGCAACATCTTAAAGAATGAAATACCTTCAAAAACTGTTTCTCTGAAATCCTTAAAACAATTAACTTTTTAATAGTGAGCCCTTTCTAAGTTTTCTACTGAACTGGAGTTGAAAGGCTAATAGCCTTAACTTTGCTACTAATTTAGTCCTCCACAAAAAGTTAGTTCTGTGTGTGCTTAGATATACTATTTAACTGGACACTTCAAAATTGTAAGGATCACATATTGTCTAGCTATCTTTCCTCCATGGTACCACCTAGCACAGGGACAAGTGACATATGCTTAAGAACAAATTAGTATATATGCTAATTGGAATAGCTGTAAATATCTGTGACTTGACTTTCTTCAAAACAATGATGGGAGTTGAGGATATAAAACAAAGAAAATGATTTATCATTTTTCTAGAAAAATTCTCTAAATGATGATTATAAAAATGAGCCAAAGTGGAAACACTAAAAGCAAGAGAAAAGAACTTACTGCAGAAAAATGCTTTAACATTTTCTTTTAAAAGTTATCTAAAGGATACTAAGAAGGCATGACAACTAAATGCGACATGAGATTGTGGATCACATTAGGGAACAGAAAAAGGACATTGTTGGACAAATTGGTAAAACCGAATAAAGTTTATAGGCTAGTTAACTTTAGTATTATACCAAAGTTAATTTCTTAGTTGTGATTATGATATTGTTGTGCAAGGTGTTACTTTTGTAGCTTTTCTCTGTCTAAAATTATTTGGCAATATGTTTTTTAAATTTCTAGTGATAAGCATAAGGTCATAAAGCATTGTCATTTTGATCTCCTAAAATGTAAGAAGATCCAGGCAACATTCATAACTACTGTATGTATTCTGAATCTTATTAAACCAAGAGAGAAATGCAAGCATTGAAGCATCAAAGTACATGATGAAAATCAGCATCAGATGTTTAAAAGTATGTGCTTCTATTCATTCCCAGATCAGAGTTAAGATTTTAAAAAACACTAGTTGTGTACTATGGAAGTGTACCGCTGTCTAAGGATGGATAGTGGAGAGTTGCTTTATGATATTTATCTCTGTTTAAGCTGTGCTCTCACAATGGGGCTTAGTTTCAGGCAGCCTGTTAAATAGGAAATTGTTTTCTCCTGTTTGCCAAAAGGCCTGAAAATAAAGTGCCCTAACCTCAGTGAATTTTGTCATTAGAGTTATCTAGAAGGCACATATATTCAAGAAAATAATTTCCATGTCAATTTACATGAAAGATTAACAAGTAATGAGAAACATTTCATATGAGAGTTTATATGCAATATCCATCTGACTGTGTAAGTTATTTTAATTCATTATGTGCTTGTTACCTTTCTCTCACTTTTATTAAGTAGTCATATTTAATTTTTTATTAAGAGGTTAAGAACTGCAAGTTTTAACCATTTACCTTGTTCTGCATTTCATAACTTGAGTCAGCACAAATATACACGTTTCATAACAATTCTCACCTCACGTGATGACCTACCTATTTAATATTTGGGAAGCAGTATCAACTGACAATAGAAAAAAAGATAGGAAAAAAGAAAAAAGTGGGTGACAAGAATTTGCAATTTTTTCTCTTCAAAATACATCTCTAGAACTGCAATTATTAATCTTCATTAGAATAAATACAGTACTAAAATATTTTGCAGAAACTGATAATAATAGAAGATTGCGATCCTTTACTCTAAATTTTCCTCAAATTCTGCAACCATGCAAGTGGCTATTTACATTTTTTTGGCAAACAAATGCATCTGTCTCACCAATAAAAGGAACTGCAATTTTCCCGTGATAGTTTTCCCATACTCACTGGCATTGAAAAAGCAAAATTGCTCAAGGTTAATCAGCCTAATCTGAAAGAGAGGAAGTTTACCCCTCATTTCCCAGCAGAATCTCTTTAATTTGGAAGTAACATTGACAGGTGGCCTCAACACTCAGGGCATTACAGACCACCTTGAAGATCTCAGTGCCAGTAGGCTTTGAAGTCAGAATAATCAACAAGTCATTTGATATCCCATCAGACAGAATGGCCCCACAGAAAAGGCCATCTCTCAGGTAGAGTGATTGTCTATCAAATAGGGATAACTTGATACAATTTGCTGAGCAAGTTCATTGACTTGAATGAAACCATAGAGTGGAGAGAAATGTCCATTACAAATTGATTTTTAGTGCTCTTGCCATAAAAATGTTAACATGTTTCCTTTAAAGAGTAGGTAGCATGTATAAGAAATAATCTATTACTAATAATGAAGGAAAGAAAAATTAGTTTGTATTTTATGGGCAAATCACCCTCTTTTTTTGTAAATTGTTTGATCAAATGTTTTGTGTAAGAGGCCATCTTGAGTCTTGTATAGTGTAAAAGAAATTAAATATATTTTTCCAGATGCATACAGAAGGTGGAGAAAATAATTTCTATTCTTGGGTAGGAAATGCTTTTCTGTGAGAGCAAAATTAAAATTTCTGGGCATTAAATGTTCTTTACTGTCTAAAAATGGTTATTAAGGCTTCTTCTTTTTTTTTTTTTCCAAATCTGATCGTAATTTCATTTATTGACTTCTTGGTTGGGTTCTGTGCTCTTTTGAGTAGGTAAATGCATGTTGGGCTTTGTGTAAACAAACTGTCCTTCTCAAATGAGGAGTAATTTACAGCTTATAAAACTTTGTGTGCTCAGGAAAATATCTAACAATAGGTACATGCTCATCTATGACTTTCATATTGTCAATGTTCATATCAATTCAACTTAATACAATAGTTTCTGAGTTTCTCCTGTGTTTCATACATTAAAGCAAGTTTAATGATAAAGGGAATTCCATAGATTGCAATGGCTTTCTCAATAATGTTAGCAAAGATCATGGGCATGTCTCCCCAAAGTGACTAATCTACTTGACATCCCTTACATGGCCACAGGTTCCAGAAAATCTGTTTCCTAGTTTGCAGAAATACTGTATCTTCCAGGATATAAAGATGTTCCCATTAGTAGGGTCAGCTGTCATGATTCGTTAGATGTACTGGGAAAAAATATGACCATTGTTAACCTATCCCTTGTCAACCATAATCTTCCAGCCTCTTAGGACACTCAAATGGAATGAAGGCAGAGAGGAAAAGAAAAATGGGTAGAAAGAGTAATTCTTTGAACTTGAATCTGTAGCACTGGAAATATTCTAGAAGAGGTGAAGTCTCATCTCTCTATGATGGCTAGATTCACTGACCATTTATCTTATTGTTGGAGCACTACAGCTTAGTTAAGCACAGGCTCTAGAGTCCCATTGTGATTCTAGTTTCATCTCTGCCACTTACAAGTTGAGTAACCTTAAGCCGATTATTTGAATTTTCCAAGTCTAAATTTCCTCACCGGTTAAATATGGGTAATAATTTTTGTGTCTACCCATTCTCAGAGGCTATGATTCAGGTGAATGAGACAATACATGGAAAGTACTTACACACAGCTTGATACAGAATCAGTGTTCAATGCTCGTAGCTTCTTCTTCAGAGCTACTTAGCAAAGGATACTGCATTTTTCCTGCCCCAATTTGTTATTGTTGTTTGTTTTGCTATTAAGTCACTATTGTGCTTTTACCACTGCACATTACATCCCTAACTTCTAGAACTCAAGAAAGATATTTAATGAGTAGATAAATCCAGATTATTGAGAATTTTCTGTTAAGGAGTAGGAGAAAATATTCCTAAAGACCACCTTGAATATTAGACTGCAGGTGTTGTATGCAAAGACTTTTTTAGTCTTAGTAACCAGAGCAAAGTTGTGGTATAGGAAAACCAGATGAGAATAAATGCTAAGCTAAGTACACGTACTGGAGATACAGAAGACAATGACAGTGGATATTAAAATAAGCCAGGTATTAATTAAAGGGAAAGAGGGTAATTTTCAGAGAGAACATAGGGACACTGTGTACATAATTGAAGAAATGAGGGTATGAATATATAAATTGGACATACAGTTTGAAGAAATGAACAAAGAAAGTGGTAATGTTTACAATAGCAACAAGAAACATGAAATATTTAGGGAAAAAAATATAACAAAAGATGTGCAAGATCTGCATGCTGCAAACTATAAAACACTGATGACAGAAATTAAATAAAAACAAAATAGATGTATTCATTAACTGATAATCTCAATATTTTTAAGATGTCAGTTTTCCCCCAAATGATCCACAGACTCAATGCATTCCCAAACAAAATCGCAGCAGAATTTTTTGTAGCTATCCACAAAGCTAATTAAAAAACTGTTTTTTTTTTAAATCCAGTTTAATATAAGGGTACATATATTAGGTTACATTGTTTGCATTTATTAGGTAAAGTCCGAGTTGTAGTTGTGCCCCCACTCAGGAGGTGTGCCATATAACTTTACCTTGTGCCTGTTAGGTGAGAGCCCACCAATTCCCCTCTACCATTTCTTTTCCTCCCACCCTTCTTCCCCTGCCCCCAACTTGAGTTTAACTGTGCTTTTCTCTTCTGTGAGTATTTGTTCATCTACTAGTTTCCCATTAGTATTGAGTATATTGGATGCTTTCCCACTCTTATAATACTTTACTAAGTAAAATCTTCTCCAACTCCATCCAGATTAATACAAAAGATGTGAAGTCCCCATCTTTTTATAGCTGAGTAGTATTCCATGGTGTATATGTACCACAGTTTATTAATCCATTCATACGTTCATGGGCACTGGGTTGATTACACATCTTGGTGATTGTGAATTGCAAAAAATCTTTTTTTATAAAAGAGTAGAATAACCAGAACAATCTTGAATGAGAAGAACAAAGTTGGAGGACTACCTGATTTCAGGAATTAACTATGTATAAAGCTGTAGTAATCAAGATTGGTGGGTAGTATTTGCAAAGGACAGACACATAGACCAATGCTATAAAAAGGAAGAACCCAGAAATAGATATATATAAATTGTCAGTTTTGCCATATGTACAAAGCCAATTCAATGGGGGTGAAAACTAGCCTTTTCCACAGATGGTGTTGAAACATCTTGATCTCTGTACATAAACCTTAATCCATGTCTTGCATATAGAGAAAAAGTAATTCAAATAAATTATACACTTGAATATGAATCTCAAAACTATAAAACTTCTAGAAATTCTAGATGAAAAATTTGAGAAAATGTTTGTGACCATGATCAGGCAATGATTTCTTATATATGACATAGTCTAAAGAAGAAAAGAATTGATAAAATAGACTTCAAGAAAATTAAAAACTTCTGAAGAGAAAAGAAAAAGGTACAGACTGATGGAAAATATTTTCACATCATATATGTTGCAAAAGACTTTATCTAGTATATATAAAGAGCTCTCAAAACTCAACAATCAGAAAAAAACAATTTTTTTAAAAGGAGCAAAATGTTTGGACTGGCATTTTACTAAAGAAGATAATTACATGAAACAATGCTTTTAGAGAAAGGCAAACTTAAATTACCAGGAGATACCATTATGAACCTATTAGAATAACTAAAATTAAGAAGACTGACAATACTAAGTGCTGAGGAGGATGTGGGGCAACTAAATCTCTAATACCTTGCTGGTGGGGATGCAAAATGGTACAGTCATTTTGGAAAATCAGTTTAGCATTTCTATAAATATATTCTACCACATTATTCAGCAATACCATACACAACAGAAATGAAAACATACATACAAAAAACTTCATATGCAAATGTTTATAATGTTTTCATTCATAATCACACATAATAAAAACTGAAAAGACCCAAATGTCCTTTAACTGGTGAATAAACTATAGCACATCCCTACAGTGGAATACTACTCAATGATTGGAAGGAAAAAAGTTATTGACACACAAATCGGCATGGATGACACAGATGAGGTATGCTAAGTGAAATAAATCAGACTCAAAGGCTAATATTGTGTGATTCTGTTTATATGACATTCTAGAAAAGGCAAATTATAGAAACAGCAAATAGATCAGAGGTTACCTGTGGACTGGGGTGAAAAAAGGGACTGATTACAAAGGACAGTATGAAGAAATTTGGGGAGGTGATAAAATGTTTCTATATCTTGATTTTGGTGGTAATTACACAGCTATTTGCCTAACGTGTATTTCTAAACATACAGCCTGTATGTCAAAAAGAATTAATTTGACTGAGTATACATTTTGAAAAAGTGTGTAGAATAGAAGTAAAATAGTAAAAAGAAACAGTTTTTGACCTGTGTGCCTAAAAATAAAAATAATTTTCTTGAAAAGAAGAAAGCAAATCAAATATATGTAAAGTCATGGAAGGGAATGGAGCAGGGACTTTCTATTATAGAAGCAGATGACAGGCAAATATATTTACATGGAAAAGAAAGTTGTCATTGACTTTGGAAAGAGTTATTTCAGCATAAGAGTTACCCCATTTAGCAACCATTTTATTCTTAGTTCAACAAGGCATTAATTTGACATTTAGCCACCCTTGTAAGCAATCTGGTAATGATAAGAAAAAACTAAGGCAGTTGCTAGATGGGACTTGAGGTCCAAGAGACAGATTTTAAGATGGGCACGGACTTGAGAATGTAGGGTACAGGAGCAAGAGGAGAGATTGAAGATGTTGAGGGAGGAGAAGGGAGCAGCTGCGTGGCCCCTTTGGAAATGGTAGGAGATAGAAGAATGGGAAGGGCTTTTTTCCTTGAGTCAGAGAGAAAGGTCAGACATAACACAATGAAGCCAAAATAGCAAAGGGCAAAGGACGGCAAAGGACTGAGAGTGACCCTCGACGGCCTGGAATTCCCTTCCTTCTTCACTCTAGTGGTGTTGAGGGTTAAGACATTGTAAAGGATTTTCATACAGCTTTTTCCTTCCCGTGGTAATTTCAAAATGGCAGGTGGGAATTCTCAACTTTTGACTCTTTGCACTGAATCAGTAATGTATTCAGCGCTCCCTTATGGGATCAGGGCAGAATGGGGCTCTCTGTACATTCGTGAATGCAGTACCCTGCATTTGTGACACTCCATAGGAGTATGGAGGTGATATTTTATCTTTTCTTCTACCCAAGGTAACCAAGATTTAGTCAGGTGTCACCTGGAGTAAACATTCAGGGATAATGTGCAAGCAGAAATGTTAATAACGACTAAAAACATTTGAATAAATTCTACTTCCAGATGTGTTCAAGTACATTTGTAGCTTTCATTCAGGCAAGACTTGTGCATATATAACTTTTGGCATGGGGAAAAAAAAACAATGGAAAAATCAGTTTTAAGATTGTTCTGACTATTCCCAAGCAGTACTTAGTAAACGTCATTCATAAATCCATTTGTAAGACTATTGACCACTAACAGTGGAGCTATAGAAACCAATTTCAGTGGTATTTGAAATGGGAGGCTTGGAATAGGGATGTTAAATATGAGCAAATTCAAAGCAATTTTTCATGAAAAGGCCTAAGAATTGATGAAATTTGACATATGTCACACAATGTTTGCCAATGAAATAAAAATCCTACAGAGACGCGCACAGTGCTTTAATTACAAAAATAACACCTATCCTAAGGAGAACCACGGCAAGAATCCTCATGATTCCCATTAATTCTAATTGGAATCAAGCAGCAAAATCCCTGGCCTCCAGATTAGGTATGGGTTTCACAGCTGACATTTGTTTTTTTTTCTCAATTGATATTTTTAAGTCATCACAAAGGAAGAAAAAAATGTTTTAAGATCAGCTTAGTTCAATTTTCTAGCCTTGATTTGTATGACTACATTCGGGAGCCATGTAAAGCCCTCTCCACACCCCTTTAGAACAATATGGCAAGATGAAAATAGAATCAGGTAATTGTAGCTTTTCCTTCTAAGCTGGTCTATGCATGGGAAAGTGCTATGGTGAAGCAGAGAAAAGTGTGAATTTCCACACTCCAAAGCAGTAAATAAAGAAATAAATTACTTTATGGGTTCTGTCCTTAAATGGAAACAAAATGGCTTCACCTTTGACTCACAATAATTTTGCCCATTCCATCAGAGTCATTCCCAGAGGCTGAGCACTTCCAGGTTTGGAAATAATTCAGTACAGCCAAAGCGAGCAGCAGGATGTGCCCACGTGTCTGTACGTAGGTTGGATATAAAGACTGATAATCTAAAAGCTGAAATTTATAAGTTTTGAAGCTCTGTGGTGTTTATTTCTTGAATTTTCCTGGTTGGGGATTAATAAGTCTGTTGAAAAATACTGCTATGGGGAATTCCTTCCTTTGATGTTTGAATAGTAAAGAAGAAAGTAACATGGCTGATGGTTGAATGTTACTTAGTGACTGACCTGAGTCAATATGATGGCAAACTCCTGAACCAAAACTAGAACAATCAATAAATTACCCTAGATATTTGGACTATCCAATATCCAAATACACAAAAATATACAAAACTATAGACTCAATAACTTCCTTGTAATATTATTTTCAGGACCTCTTGGAATTCCCTAAGGGTAAACTATAATCAGGAATAATTTAGATAAAGCAATTGGAAGAATTAAATCACCCTGAGAATAATAGTAAAATTGGAAATAGACAGTAATAGATACAGACATAAATTTAGGAATCACCCTTAGAGAGGTGCTATGTAATCAAATGAATTTCCTAAGTTTTGAAATGTAGGGAAGGACGAGAAGGAGGGCGAGGCTAAATCCTCGGAGATGTTGATGATTAATAGCACCCTGCCCTCACACACCTATTGCCACTGTCTTCTATATTGATCTCTGACATATTAGACACTTACTTAGTGTCTGTCCCCTACCACCACTATAAGTAGGCTCTCTAAGAGGAGGTGTTTGGTTTCACTCTTGTTGAAGTTCCATTGCCTAGATCATTGCTTGTAATTCAATGGATGCTCCATGGAAAGTAGGCACAACTGGTGAATTGGGGCAGAGAAAATACAAAGAGACAAGAACCAGGAGAAAAACATAGGAAGAATTATAAGAAGCAGGTGGCTCAATGCTGATAGGTAAGACTAAAAGATAGAAAAGCAAAACATCTTTGTAGGGACTGTATATAGAGTGTCCATAAAGTTTGTGTGTAATTTACAATGTAAAACTGTTTTTAATTGCACATGAACTTTATGGACACCCATTATTAGGGTAATGAATTAGAAAGAGGTTTAGTGAAGTCAGAAGGCCATATTATGAGTGGTGAAGCAAACCATATACTAAAAAATGTCACTCCTAGTGGGCTTTCATAGTACCTGTGAATCTCCTTTGAGTTAAGGGAAAGCATTTATCAGGTTGAAATTTAAAAAGCAGGAGACACAACCAAATATTAGAACATATCCTGCAGAACCTCTGTAATTGACCACACAAACTGGTCAACATAAGGAATTAGGCCTACTATTCTGATATGTACATGTGGTAATTGTCCAGTCTATGAAAATTGGGTCAACTTCGCTGGCATGGTGGCTCACTCTGTGAGGCATAGGAGGGTGGATTACTTGAGCTCATGGAGTTGGAGACTAGCCTGAGCAAGAGTGAGACTCCCTTCTCTACTAAAAATAGAAAAATTAGCCTGGTATTGTGGTGGACACCTGTCGTCCCAGCTACTCAGAAGGCTGAGGCAAGAGGATCATCTGAGCCCAAGAGTTTGAGGTTGCTATGGGCTATGAAGTCACATCTTTCTAGCCTAGGGCAACAGAATGAGACTCTATCTCAAAAAAAAAAAAAAAATTAGGTCAACTTAAGGAGGCAGTCAATGTAGGGAAATGGTTAACTGTTGCAGCCCATCTAGCCTATGGCTGGGAGGAGTGAGTTATAAGAAATACCTGTATTGCTCAATGATGGAACACCTGAGTGGAAAGGGCATAGAGAGGGATTTAGCTCTCCTAACAAGCATGAGAGCTCGCGAGATGAGAGCAGTGGTGAATTGGCAGTCTCTACACCTGTGGTGTTGAGAAGCAAGAGATTAGCCTTATATTAGGCTGGAGGAGAAGGCAGTCGAGGAGCATGCGCATTCTGTCACGGACTCGCTTGCTTTGTTTCCTATCCTGCCTGCAGAACACCAGCACAGCGTCTCTCTGCTGAAAATTACCAAGATCTACTAAAGACTAAGATCTATCTCTCTAAGTAAGAAGACTGCTTTACTTTCTCTAAGTCTCTCTCTCTCTTTCTCCTGCTAAAGTAATTAGCCCTCAGACACCTAAAAGAAACTGTACCAGAGCAAGGTAACTTAGTGGTCCCCATCCGGAACCTACCTAAGCTGGGCCCGAGACCTTGCCAGTCCTGGGCCCTGGCAAGAAGTGTCAGAAGTGACATGTGACAGTTAACTATGGAGGTTCTGCTGTATTTGTTTTCCAGATTTCCACCTTTTTCCTCCATCCAGTGCTTTGTAAAAATGGCAGTATAAATGTGTGTGATGTAGGCATGACAAAATGTCTTACTAAACATATGGAAAAGTTGTCAGACTTGAGACCGATTATAAAGATTAGGACTTAGATGTATTAGGAGTACAAAATGTGATATCTTTTTATAGCACATTGACTTTCCTATTTCGATCAGGTTAACATTAACACAGCTTTGTCATCTATGAGTATTCACACTGAGGGCAGAAAAATTGACCCCTGAGGATAATATGGTGCTGAGTAAGCAACTTGAGATATAAATGTTCTCTGGATACTACCTGCCACCTAATATTTCTGAGTTACAATTGCTATTCAAGGGCAGCTAGCCAGAGGAAATACATACACCAGAATTCTATGGGGACCTGGGTTGGACTTGGGACAATTTAACTTTTTGATCAATGAATCATAAAGTCTTATAAATACTGTCGTTAAATATACATATGACCTGAATTAAGTCATCATAGTGCTGTAGAGGAGCAGATTAAAAATAATAAAGCTACCTCGTTAAATCGCCAAATAGGAGCGGAGGATACATATGTCATCAAGATAGAGTGGAAGAGATTGAAAGTTAAGTCATAATTTGACAAGAATTGAATACAAAAGAGGAGTGAAGATGGGATAGTGGATAGGGACAGAAAAAAAATCTGAGCATCACAGTGATCTGCAAAATAAAAGTCTTAGGTAGGTAAATACTTAACATAGTACATGATGTAAAGTTAAGTGCTTTTTCAAAATGGTAGCTATTAGCTGGGCGTGGTGACTCACGCCTGTAATCCTAGCACTCAGGGGGTTGAGGCAGGTGAATTGCTTGAGTTCAGGAGTTCGAGACCAGCCTGAGCAAGAGCGAGACCCCATCTCTAAAAATAGGCAGGCATTGTGGTGGGTGCCTGTAGACTCAGCTCCTCAAAAAGCTGAGGCAAGAGGATTGCTGAAACCCAGGAATTTGAGGTTGGTAAGATTCTGTCTCAATAAATAAGTAAATAAATAATAGTTATTAGCATTTATACACATATGGTAGGAATATATAAGTTGTTTTCTAAGTTTGTTGACTTCATATTATCTAAGATCAAAGTCATCCAGCCGAAGTAAGTTGCCTTTACCACTCAAGCCCATCATGTTGGGCTGCTGGCTGCTGGGATCTCCTGAAAAAGAGGCCTTCTTTGCTAGGATATATAGGTTTTTTTTATAGGTCCCCCTTCTCCCAGGCAAAGAGGGCTATTGGTCTTGAGAATTCTCTTCTTCTGTACAGTTATGTGGGAATAGGGACGTAGTGAGAAGGAGACATTCCACGAGGAAAAGCAGCCCTTAGCCACCTGGGAACTAAATCCTTGGTCTAGTTGCTTTACCAGAAATACCTGAAATGAATGGCCACTCTTTGCAGTTAGAACAATTATTCCGCTACTTTACTGAATCACGTTTAACTTATCTCCACACCAACAACATGCACCCAACCCCCACTTGGGCACTTTGCCTTCTGCCTGTCATCACTGGTAAGAGATGGGGCCTAACAGGGCAGGGAGGGAATGAACTGGGCCAAAGGTGCCTGACACATACAGGCAGGTCGCTGAGTCCTGACTGTAGCTCCAATGTGTGGTAGAACAACTTGGAAAGTGCTCAAAAACAGAAAAATGGTATTTTTTGTTTGTTTTTAATGATAAGATTGTGAGTTTGGAAACTTGATCAGGAGAGAAAAAGAAGAATGAACTGCACGTATTGAATGAACATAAGAGAACCCTGTCTGGGGACGTGATTGTGGCAGTTCTGTCCGTGGTGGTCAGCTGCTGCTTCATGTGCCTCTGAGAAGGTTTCAAGAGCCTTGCTCTGCAGCATGATGGATTCAAGTTAGACATTAAGACCTCCCTTAAATGAACCATTTCCTGCCATAGTGAACTTTGCTGTAAATTTTGCAGAGAAGACATACAACATTTTGGAATGTTTCAATTCACATTTACCAAAGGCATGTGAAGGTACATGAATATTGAACTTTCATCCCTTGTGACCTTTTGGGCAGCACATATACATGTAAAGAACAAGAAGTAATCTTCGATGAAAGCTCAAGTAGCTAGGGCCTTCCAGGCATCTGGTCTTTTGTTTTTTTTATATACTCCAGAGTTTTCTCCTGAGCCCTGTAGCCATATTTGAAATAGAATTATAAATGAAAGTTGAAGAAAACTTTTAGAGTAAAAGGAAAGGGGCCTGCAGATAGTTGGCTGAGTAGAGATGAGGGTATGTCTTTCTTATTGACCCAGTCTAGAAACAAAGGGAGTTTTGGAGTCAAGCAAATCTTAGTTTAAATCCCAGTTTAATGAGTTAACCTTTCTGAGCCTAACACATCTCCCATGTAAAGTGGAAATAATGATATCTACTTTGCAGCAATGTTGATAGGACTCGTTGGTTTAAGTAAAACTCCTAACATATAGTTGGTGCTCAAACTGTAGACATTATTATATCCATTCGCTTACATTCCCCACTCTGAGCCGCATTATATAGTAGACACCTATTGTATGTACTGTGATGTTTAGCTCAATATGTACCAATGGGAATATCTGTTGGTGCCTACTCATAGGATTGACAGAAAATATATAGGAAGCTCAGCTAAACTTGAATTTTGGATAAGCAATGAATAACTTTTTAGTATAAGTATATCCCAAGTATTGTTCCAAGTATAGGATATACTTTATACTTTTTTTTTTTTTTTAAAAGGTTATTTATCTGAAACTTAAATTTCAGATAAAATTTATCTGGGTGCTTGGCATTTTTACTTGCTATAGCTGGCAAGGATACCTACCCAGCCTCTACTCCTCACTTGTCCCGTCTGCCTATACCCCCCAAGGGTTATGACAGGTGCCTGGGTGACTTAAGCCCATCAGCCCATTTCATCTCCTGGGAAGGTGATTGGTTGTTTGATGAGTACGTGGCCTAAGCTAAAGTCCATCTCAGGACTCTTGTTTAGAGCTAGAAACACCAGCTGTTCTCTGGATGTAGACAAGACATAGGGAGCCCCTGAAACTGCTGGTAATCATTGGGCTACCATGAGGGATGCTGACCCATAGAAGATGAAAATTCAATATTATAGCTGGAGAGGAGCCTGCTCCTGGAGCTAGGAGGGGGTCAATTTCCTTTGAGGTACACGAGTGTGTGGGGAAGAACTGGACACTCCAAAGAGACCTTTTAAAAATTCTTTCTTTTTTCCTAAGGAAGAAAGAAGTTAATAAATTAATCCACTAAAGGATGAAAGATGGAACCAAAAATGTGTCCTTTTATTAGTTAGGATGACTTGGTTGCAAGTAATAGAAAAGCTTCCCCCAGACATATATAAACAAGAAAGGAAACGTATGGGTTTGTGTAACAAATGCCAACCCAAGCATTGTAATGGGAATATGTGAATATGTGTCAGAGTAAACCACGTACTCAGTTGGGGAGGTAAAGGAAGGCAGAGGTTTTTAAATGGAAAAATGAGGATTACATAATTGTTTCGAAATAAGGAAAGGACCACATGTGGCTGAGTACACTCTGTCATCCTGCCTGTGTTGGGTGGGTTCCTGGGCACCTTCTCCCTAACTCCATGGGACTAAATACTTGTAGATGTGCATATGTGCAGAGCTGGTGTTTTCACATTTTTCCACATGCCACCTTGGAAAAAGTCACCGGTCCTTTTAACGCCCAGTCTTCTTATCAATAAAAATTAAGTCACTGGACTGGATTTCCGATTCTCAAAGAAAGGGTTGAGAGCATCTGGAGGTTCCCAAGACACCTTCGGGCAGTCTGTGGAGCAGAACTATTTTCAGGTAAAGCTATTTTGTTCAGCCTCGTGATCTCCCCGGTGTTCAGTGGAATTTTCCAGAGGTCACTTGACATGCGATGGCGTCATCATTCAGAATATGTGCTTAGGTAGTCTTTTGATTTACCATTATTTGTAGTTTTAATTACTTATAGTATAAATACCAATAGATATAACTTGGATATATCTATATCTTTAATTACTAATAGTATAAATACCAATAGATATAACTTAGATATCACATAGAATCTGATGGGATTCTCAAAAATTTTGAGGAGGGGAAAGGGGTTTGGAGATCAAAAATTTGGGCGCTGCTAGCCTAGATCACCTCTGTGTCAGTGGTTCCTAACTTCTGGTGCTGGAGTTAAAATGTACACATTATTTTTTTTGAAATGATGGTGATGGATTTAGGGGGTTTGAGGGACCTGTCTATAGCCTGGGAAGTAGAACCAGCTCTTGCTGTGAAATTGACTTCATTCTGGTATTGGTTTCAAAGGCAGGTGAAAAAATTTAAAAATTTCTACTTGGCAAGATAAAAAGTTATAACTTTGTATAAGTCCCTCCATTAAGAAAAAATTGGTGAATTACTAATTTATACATATACAGCCCTATGAACTCTTTCTGTAACCTATTATTCAGACAGAGAAAAACACTGGTTTCTATGCAGCAAATTTTTTTTTAATTGAATCACACCTTAGTACATTAGTGCAATCAAGGGGTACAATGTACTGGTTTCATATACAATCTGAAATATTTTCATCAAACTATTTAACATAGCCTTCATGGCATTTTCTTAGTTATTGTATGAAGACATTTGCATTCTGTATTTGGTAAGTTTCCCCTGTACCCTTCTAAGATGCACCGTAGGTGTGGCCCCACCAATTACCCTCTCTCCCTCCTCCCCTCCCCTCCCCTCCCTTGCCCCTTTCCCCAAATTGTTAACTCCCAAATGAACCTCAGCTGATGTTCCACTTGACCCTCTCACTGTTCCCTTAAAACTTACCCAGGGAGTTTGTGTTTGGTTGAAACCTAATTAATAGAAACACACTTTAACAATACTCCATTGTCAAGTTTTAACTCATTTTGTCTTTGTCTGGACTTCCCTTCATTTCTGGTAATTGATTTTAAGTTAGGCCCAGAGACTTGGGCCAAAGGCTCATCCCTCAAACATCACTTCAAGGTGTTAGAAGAACTGATCAATGTGAACTCTCCCAGTAGGTGCTTGAAAGTGGTTGCTGACAAACTCCAGGGGGAAACTCCCAACTCAATCAATAGCTCTCTTTGGAATGCTGTGTCTTTGACAGATTACTTCTGGATAAATTACCAAACTAAAAGTTCAATTTAAATTTTGAACGGTAATTGTTATACTGAATTTTAAAACAAAGTGCACCCCAAGATGACATCTATGAATATTTTCTTTCCCAGTTCAACTACATGACAAAATAAGATCACTTTCATTTAATCTATGTGAAGTTATACCATTAAATGATAGATCAGCTAAGTAACTGCTTCCAAAAACACTTTAGTAGTGCTAAGAATGCCTTTGTTTCATTCAGACTCCCTCTTTCATTGGATTTCCAATATGTGGCTCTTTACTCTTGAATTTAAAAGTACTTCTTTTCATCCTTCTCCATTACCTCATCCTTCTTCCTCCTTGTTGGACTGGATGACAGAGGGCCTGAATTCATGATGAAAGAAGATGTAATTGAGCCTGGCCAGCTAACCACAGGAAAATCTGAATTCAAACTCTGGCACCGTCTCTTCTTCATTATCAAAACTTAGTTTCATTATTGAAACAATGTATATTGTTATAATACTTCCTGGAGTTGTAAAGATTACTGACTAATGTTTCTTTGGCATGGTCACTCTAAAGAAGTAGGCACAGATAAATGCATTTCCAAATACATTCCATTTGAGGGAGGGTAGAAGATCTGGGAAGCCACTCGCCCAAAATGCCAATCAAGTCAACCCCAGTGGAGGAAACAAGGTGTTAGAAGTTTGCCTTTTTCACTTGTAGGAAGTTGTAATTAGCTTAATTTCTTGTTGAGGGGTTTGAGGCTACCTGTCTATAGCCTGTGAAGTAGAACCTGTTCTTCTTGCTGTGAAACTGACTTCATTCTGGTATTGATTTCAAAAAGCAGGTGAAAGCAGCCTAGAGCAGGTCTTAGATCTAAATATCCTCACTGCTCTGTCACACTGATTGTCTGTCATTCATTGTCTGGGGAAGTACTAGTCAATAGTGTTCATTGCAGAACCCCTTTGATCACCATGAGTCCTATCATGCTCTCATGGAAGAACCTTCACAATGGTGGCGTCTCGGTCCTCCGGACTCTAGACATTTGGGGCTGGATAATTCTTCGCTTGGGGGTAGGAGGCTGCCCTGTGCCGTGTGGGATGTTTAATAGCAACTCTGGTCTCCACACACTTGATGCCAGCTCATTTGCTCTTCTTGGTGGTGACAACCAAAAATGTCTGCGGACATTGCCAGCTGTTCCTCGGAAGCCAAAAGAACTGCTAGTCTACAGAGTCACGACATATCAGAATTAGAAGAAACTGTTCATGCTCCGTAGTTCTATTTTTCCTAAATCATACCTTGTTAACCAGTAGTAATACACTTGGTGACCTTAGGTAGGAGGCAGCATTACATGACATTGAATTACATAGTTGAAATTAAGTACCTTTTCAATTGTCTTTCAAGTGTTCTCGCTAATCAAGGAGAAAATCTCTATTTGATACTACATTATTTTTAATACTACCTAATATCTGCATATGACAGAGACCAAAACAAGAAGGAAACACTCAGGTGCTGAGCCTTCAACAGATAATATCTAGCTGTTATTTAGTAACATTGTTTCATCTTTGTGGCATTCAGTTTTATGATAAGTGGCACTGGTTCTCCAGTCACGCTTACTGATAGAAGAGGTTTTCTTAAAATTAATTTATATAGTAATTACATTGGAAAAGATTTACCTAGTGATATTTTCCTGGAATTGGAATTAGACCCAGCAATTCCAATCCTTGGTATTTACCCAACAGAAAAACGACATTACGTATTCATCAAAAGATACATGGGTTACTCTAGCAGCCCTATTTTTATATACAGTCTCAAGTTGGATACGGGCTAAATGACCATCAACATGTATCCCACCTGTCCTCACACAGTGGAATTTATACAGAAATGGGAAGGATGAAGTAAAACGGCAACAACGTGGATGAGTCTGACAAACGAAATATTGAGTGAAAGAAGCGGGAGTGGGTACCGTACGGTTCTACGCAGGTGAAGCGCAGAAAAGGTGAGGTCGATCTGTTCTGCCAAAGTCAGGATCATGTTTAACCTCGTGGAATGATGACTTCAAAGGGTCTGAGGAATCTTCAGATGCTAATGGGTCCTGCTTCATGATCTGGGGGCCTGGGTGTGTTCAGGCTGCAAATGTTGACTCAGGAAACACTTGTAACTTATATGCCCTTTTGTGTATATGCTATACTTAAATTCCAAACTTAAAATTTAAAAAATAAGCAGAACAGTAAGTAGATGGAAAGGAAAACATTAAGCAATATTAAATAATTGTGCAGGTGGATGTCAAATAAGAAAATAACACATTGGTAAGTGCGGTTTGTAAATGACTGTAATTGGGGAAACCCCGTTGTTAAATCCATTTGTATTAAAGATAGGGAAAACCCAGGGTCAGGAAAATAAGGAGTGACTTGATCAGAGTCCTCAGGGCAATCAGTAGCCGGTGTCTCTGCAACTTCAAGTCCACTCTGTCTTCTCACAAAATAGGCCCTCACCTGAGTTCCTACCCTGGTCTCAGCCCTCGGTTTCTGGCTTCCTCCGCAGTCAGCACCTTGGAGCTGACTGGCTTGAAACTTATGCTTGATAATCTGAAGAATGTTGCTTTCTTTGTTCAGTTTTTCCAGAACATCTGAGTAACCACAGGTCTGGCAGGCACTGGGCCTGCTGCCTCTGTCTGGGGAAGTCCCCTAATTGTTCCCTGTCGGGTGAGGCCGACAAGCAAGGCAGTCACATGTGGGCTCCCAGTCACACTTGCTCTTGTAATTGTAGTAGTTGATACCGCAGCAATTATTTCTGAAAGAAGCAATCATTTTCAAAGAATTTAAAAGTACTTCTGGATATTGTTTAACATGAAAGCAAAAATGCGCTCATTGTCCAAAGGGAAGGAGGGAAGAGTAAAGCCACCCTCTTCTTTCTGGGTAAAAGCATCAACTTGAAAACATCCTCCACAGGCCCATTTGGGTAGCAGTTTTCCACCATTGTACTTTGGTCTAACTCATGTTTTAGGAATGCTGATCCTGAGCTCAGAATTACTACAGTGAGGTGGGAAGGGTGCTGGGTTTGGGGAGGTATGCTTTTAGGGAAATCTCCCATCTCAGTTTAGGCTCTTCATCTTGAAGTGGGGACATGAAACATATGCCCTACTTATTCTACAGAGCTGACATAGGCACCGAGTGAGATAAAATATGTGACGATGTTTCATAAAATGTGAATTAAGGTTTATTGTTTCCTCTGTTAAGCAGCTCGCATACTTTTCTTCCCCAGTGGACGTTCTATGTGACATAACTTAAAATTAATACTAAAATTAAAATGGAAGGCTACTTTGTCCCTTGGCACATTTTCACGTGGCTGGGGAAGGCATGTTTCAATTGCCTCATTTATGATGGCCCCAGGCTTGGAGTTTTGTCGAAGTTTTCCATTTTGTTACAATAAGAAATTTAGACCTTAACAGGTTTACAACTACTCTGTCACGAGGATGAGGATTCTAGATGAAAACACTTTGCCGCAGCTTTATCCATGATAGGGAGCTTTACATTCTGGGAATCCAGCCAGCTCCAGTGGAGAACTGGGCATTATGGAAATTCCAATGAACATAATATATAAAGTGACTCTGTACTGAGATTAGAAATTATGCAAGTGGCACACTTAATGATTGGGCTAGTATTTCTTCTCAAATTCTACCGAATCTCTTTGCATATTATATCAGCGTGAGAATAATATTGAACTTTTGCTTATATTATACTGTGCTTTGACTTTTTAAAGTGATTTTCTGAGCCTAACTGGTATCATTTTTTTTTTTAATTTCACAGACCACAGTTCTGTCAATAGTGAAGGCTTAATCACTGTCTCATCGATGTGTTTGGGTACAATAAAAGGCTCTTATTCTAACCAGCGTGTGACAGTTGCATCAGCCTGAAAGAACAGGAAAAGCTACTACGATGAGAAACTTGACATGGAAGGGGTGCTACATTTGCAAGTGTACAAGTTGTTGGATTTCAAATAGCGTGAGAGGAAGCCCTTGGGGCTGGAAGTTGACATGTCATTCTGTAGCGCTTAGCTTGACCTTCTTTAAACATCAGCTTAAACACAAAAGATACTGTGCTCAGAGTGACTAGATTACCTCCAGGCTGGTAATTGTATCATCTTCCTAAATGACACCTCCACCACATCCACTCTTGACAGGAAGGAAGCCTTTGCAATTCTCCCAAGCTCAAAGCCCATAATGTTATTCACAGTGACCTTGAGGGAGTGATTACCCCTTGGTACTTGCCAACTGCAGATTAATTTCTAGTGTTTAGTCCAGAGAAAGCTGTCAAGGAACTACAGATTCATGTAAGTCCCCCCAGTGGGCTGAGTCAGTTGAAATTTATTTGCAGATGAATTTGTGATTGATATGTTGATGGGAATTACAGAACACGTGGGCCTATTGGAAACTCCATTAGAAAGCGCATGCAAAGCATCAGCAGAGGTGAACATATTTGCCTCCATGTAATGACTACAAAATTGTTAAAAGAAAATATAGAGGTTAAACTGTCCTATTTTGTTAACTAGACCGAGAGAAACAGAGCCAAATGCTGGATTTGAGGATTGGCCTCAAATAGTTTCCTGTAATGAAAATTGGGATGAGGGAAACAATCCCAATGTGATGAGAACCAACTTGTATTTAAAGCTGTTGGAAGCTCACAGAGAGAGTACTTTTCCTTACCCTGTTTTCCATTTTTAAAATCCCCTTTTCGCTTAGAATGTGTGAGAAATTGACCAGGGATTATTGAAAAAAACTTGTCATATGGGCCATCTAAGACATTTTCCTTCCCAGAAACAAGAAAAAAAAATCCCAGGATCCCTCTAAGATATTTAGGAACAGAGTTGCTGGGAGATAAACTTGGAGATGTTCTGTGTCTTGGTATTGAATCTAAATAG
Source organism: Perodicticus potto (assembly GCA_963574655.1). Taxonomy (NCBI): domain Eukaryota; kingdom Metazoa; phylum Chordata; class Mammalia; order Primates; family Lorisidae; genus Perodicticus; species Perodicticus potto. The sequence goes on along the minus strand of CAUYRH010032253.1, from coordinate 11,525 downwards.
AACAATTTTTGTCTCAATTTTGCCATTGTTAGTACCACCACGCACTTAGGCTTGCTCTCCGTGTTTGGGGCCTTTATAACCTTAGGTAATTCGGGGTATGTGTGTATGTTTTAATTGAAGTGAAATTCACATAACTTACAATTAGCCATATGAAAGTGCCCATTGCAGCCTTTTCAAAATATATTCACAACATGTTCACCTACCACCTTTATCTAGTTCTGAAGCATCATGGCCTCCAAAGGAAACCCCATACCAGTGAGCACTTACTCCCCTCTGCTCTCTTCTCCCACCCTTTGGTAACTACCAATCCATTTGTCATCACTATGGATTTGTCTATGCTGGATATTTTAAATAAGTGGAGCTCTTATATAATATGTGAGCTTTGGTGCTAGCTTTTTCCACTTAGAGTGATGTGTTCAAGGTTCATCCATGCAACAACGTGTGAGTTCATTCCTTCTGACAGTTAAATAACACTTCATTGTAGGTATATGCTATGCACCACATTTTGTTTATCCATTCATCCACTGATGGACGTTGAGTTGTTGCCACCTTTGTGCTATTACGAATAGTGCTGCTATGAACATTTTTGTCTAAGTATTGGAATACCTGGTTGTACCTAGGAGTAAAAGATCTGGGTCCTACGGTAATTCTATGTCTAGCTTTTAAGGATCCATTCATCCATTGATAGATATTTGAGTCATTACCACATTTGTGCTATTATGAAGAGTGTGGCTGTGAACATTTTTATGTAACTGTTTGAATACCTGTGTCCACGTTCAAATTTGAATACCTGTTTACACCTTACGAGTGGGAATACGGAGTCATATGGTAATTATAGGGCTAACTTTTAAGGATCCGCCAAACTGTTTTCCACCAGCACATGCTCATTTACTTGTATGTGTGCAATCCCCTTATAACATCTTTTTGAACAGTACTCAAGCAAGATGGGACTACTGCAGATAAGCCGTCAGGTGACCTGGTCTTCATGGATCTTTTCTGAGTGAAGTGGAAGCAATAGCAATTATCTGTTCCATTTGGAAAACTTTTCTCGGGGCCTGTGAATGTGGGAATTTGTTTACTCTGCCCTATGGATCAATCCCAACTCCAACTCTGTCTGTGTAGAGGAGGACAGCTGTCATATTTGGAAAGTGTTAAATTCAGTAAAATACTACAGTGTGGCTTTAAAGTCGGAAATCCCCCTCCTTCCTTTAAATCTGTGTTAAAGGGAGACTTCTAAGTTGAAAGCACTAAGCTGCTGAGGCCACTGAAGCCCCCAAGATCCTTGTGTTCTTGGGACCTCTCTCAGTTCTGCTAAATCTTCTTACTTACTCAACGTCTTCACATATCTAGAGACTGGGACCCTGAGTCTTGAGAGACAGGAAGAAGTTCCGGGTGGGCCCACAAAAGAAGGGAATTGCCGGCAATGGAAATGGCCCAAGAGGGGACGGGCTTTTCAGAGTATAAAGTGTTTGCAACATTCTCAGTGTCAAATGAAACAGGCAAATCAAAGGCTGGTGAGAGGCAGTCAAGAGCCTCTTGGAAACTCACACCAGATAGGGGTTTCCTCTTTCAAAGTTTCTTTATCAGTTTCATTTCTGGATTTCTTCATCCCAACTTAGAAAGAAAGCTCCTTTACTCTGTTGGGAGAAAAAAAAAATCTCTAAACCCTATAAAATTTTCCAATTCATACACGGATATATAGAAATATGAGGTTTTGACATTTGGGGAAGTCATCCAAACCATTGTTTAAATTTTGATACCATACTTGTTTTGACTCAGTCTTTCCCGAAGGCTTCTAAGTTATCCAAAATTAATAAATAAAAAGTACTTTAGCTATTTCTATGAGTTGCTTATGGTAGAAAGACACGTCTCAACTTTAGTTTTCCAAGTATTCCTTCCCTTTGCAGATGGCTATTGATGCAAATGTTCTCCAATTCCCCAAGTATTTTCATGGGCTGTAGTGTCATGTTAAACATGGATTTAAGAAAGAGTTTAGTCTCTATGACTCCAAGTCATAATGACTTTTCCATCTCTGCTCATTGATCAGAGAGACAACGTCCTCTTGGAACCACTTTCTTGGCCCTTGAAATATCAGTGAACTAGAGTCTTATGGGTTACCTTATGGCTTCAAGAAAGGGCCTGGTTTGCTACCTTGGGCCTTTTGGTGGCCAAAGAGACCTTAGTTGATACTCAAAAGTAGCTAATATATGTATGACCCCAGACTAAATTGGAAGCCGTGGTCTGATTTCTTGACCAGTATATTTAAGATCTGTTTCTTTTTTCCTTTTTGTTGATAGAATTGATATAGTGTATATTGTCTGCTCTTTTATTTTACCTTTATATAATTAAGTCTTTGAAAATTTTGCCTCTGTTTTCTCCTCTCGTTGAATAATATTACTCATGAATCCAGGAAATATTAAATAGTACTTTAGATGTCACTTCTTTTTCCTATTATCTAAAAAAAAGGAAAGTGTATATTTAAGAATTATGCTTCCAGCGGCTTGAATAGTCATGGCTATTTTGAGAAAGAGATTGAAAAGGGACAAATCTGCTCCTTAGGTGGTCTGGAAAAGCCAGTGTAATGGCTGAGTGTTGTTCCCAGAGAGGCACAAGGTCGAGCCAGAGCAGGAGCCAAGACTGAAGATAAACTCAAGCTGGGACGTGGGTCACAAAACAGCCACTGCTGAGCTCCCTGGAAGGAATTTAGTTGACTCCATTATGGGAAAATCCACACTCTTTTCTCAGCTGTTTTTAAGATATGGTGTTAGATGACATAAGTAAAGTGTTGAGAACCCCAGTCTAGGGTCATGTCCTGGGTTACTACACATTTAGAAATGTAGTTAAGAGGTAGGTGGAGTGAGTGCAGAAGCCACACCCCAGAGGAGGGTACAGATGCCCCCACACACCATCTTTGAGCTCCTTTTACACACTGTCAAGCCAGGGCCTCGTGTTTAGCCTGATTTGGATGTTACACAGTCTCCTTTTTATTTTAAGGGGGTCACAGATTCTGTTTTGCTTTCCATGCTTTTTCCTGAAAGTGTTCCATAGTGTTACTGTACCTTCCCCAAAGTGAGTCAGATGTGCTGCCCATTAGAATGCCAAAGTGGTGGTTCCCATAGCAGCCAGAACCACATGGACGCAAACAATAAAATACCAACCCTGTTCACAAACTCAGTGGAGAACTATGGTCACTAGAGTGAATCCAGGGCATGTTCAAAATGCTGTGCTTTTCTGAAGTTGACATTTCTTTTCTAATCTGGAAGAGTCACACCTCCTTTTCTGAAGGCGTCTTCATTAGAGCCACTCATTCTTTCCGTGAAAGGACTCTCTTAAGGTTCCTCCTGTATGCACAGTTAGGGCTAAGACGACGTTGTATGGAGGACTCTCATACAAGACCCTTTTGTGGACTTTCAAAGTAAAGCCAGATGTTAGCTGCTGCTTCCACAGAGACGAGATGAGGTTTCAGGTAAATGAGATACACGCGTGATTATAAAACTGCATGGCCCATTTCACTGAAATCTGCACTGGTGCAGAACATGAGCTCCACAGCACAACCTTGAAATATTGAGCTGAACCTTTCTTTTCAGCTTACACAGAATCATATTTTGGTGGAACAATTATAAGGACTTGCCAGTTTTAGAGTCTTTACCTTTGAAACAAAGAGACAGAAAAACTACATGTTTTTAAAAATATAACCAAAAAATTTTATCTTGGTTTTGTGTAAATAAGCCCCAGAAGACAACAAAAACAGACATGGAGTAAGAGACAAAAAGGAAAATTTTGGAACTGACCCATTTGCATGCACAAGAAGTTATACAGCTTAGGAGTTAAGAGCATTAACTCTAGAGCCAGGCACATGTGAGACCAGGGGTGCCATGATGACAAGTTTATGATTTTAACATCTCAAAGCCTTGATTGCTTTCTCCTTAAGCAACAATACAGAGATGACAGCAGTTCCCAGTTGTTAAGCATTTACCATAAGACGGGCACTCTGCACTGTTTTACCTTCATTATCTCATTTGGAATCCTCAAATTAATTATGAAGTTGGTAGTACTATTGTCTGATTACAGTTTAGGAAACTGTGGTGAAGAGTGTTTAAGTTGCCCAAGTACCACATAGGATTGATCCTTAGATTAAGCAGTTACTAAGTATCTGATACATATGAGCACTTAATTAATAATGCCTGTGATGGGATTGAATATTCTGTACAGTATGTGTCACTACCAGACACCAGGAAGGGTACAGTGGAAAGGGATGAAGAGAAATTGATTAACAGGTACAAATACACAGTATAATAGAAGTCAGACCTAATGGGTGACGGATTAGTGGGGTGACTCTAATAATTTATAGTAATCTATTGTATATTTCAAAATAACCATGAAGAATAATTCTAATGTTTCAAGCAAAAAGAACAGTCATTTAAGATGATGAATACCCAAATATACTGATTTGATCTTTTTAACAATTATAAGAATGTATTAAAATATCACATGTACCTTAAAAATCTATGTATGCCTAATATATGTCAATACAAAATTAAAAATAAATACATAAAACTGTTTTATTTTGAGATGGACTTTTAAAAAACATTTTTCTCCTATTCGAACTTCAAATGTTAAGTCCCAGAAATTGATTGATTTCCTCCCCTCCCCACAAGAAGTAAGCAATAAGTCCTCAAAACAAAGGTTTTCTTATGCTGATTTTTCTCTACCCAGACGTAAGTATTAGATGTTGTGAGTTTTGATCTTTAAAAAGGTATTTTTATGCTACTTTGAAATTGGTCCTCATACCACCAAGCTTTCGATGCCTTTTGGTATGTTTTGGGAAGGGCATTTCCCCACTGTTTTGTAAGGACTCAGTCTCTCATCTATCACGGGGAAAGTAGAGAGCAAAATTTCTTTAGGGAGAATTTCTCCTAGCGAAAGGAAATCCTAAAAATAAATCTGAACAATCCAAACATCCACGAGTGCTTTAAAAGAAAATATTAGAGTCCCTGTATTTATACGCACACAAAGATATGCATATTTTCCCGAAGGTTGGACAAGAGCCTTGATTCTGACAGTTTCTGTAGTGGTGAGAAAAAAAAAAGAAAAAAAAAAGGAATGCATACGAAGCCACGATATGGTGAAAACTCTCATAAGCCTTATTGTTTCATGCCAGATAAAATAAAAGTGAGTTGATTGGGAAAGAATTTCTACTAATGCCAGTGTCATTAAAAAATAGGTTCAAAGATCTTGCAGTGAGATGAAGGCCAAGACAGATAATCACAGACTTACATAAATAATAATCTGTCCTTCATATTGTGGTTATGGTGCATAAATCTCCATTCATTTTTCTGGCAACTGCACCGAATGTGCACTGACCCTCACAGTCTTGCCTGGACCACCTTGGGATGAGGGGCAAGAATTTATGGACAGTGGAGGGGTTTGAGTGCAATCCAGAATACGAATCAGGGGCACCACTTGCTGATCCAAATCATGTCCTACCCATACGGACATCTCTAACTAAATGAATTATTGCTGCAAAGGGACAGCTTCCATACGACTTTATTTCCAGACATTCAAAGTATATTTCCTTTACCCTTCTTGAGCTCACACTTCTATAAAGATCACTCTTGTTAGGGCTGATATTCAGCATGTTTCTTTTGAATATGGTGTCCATGTTGCGGGTTAGTAAATATTTTGAATTCTACCCTATGTGATTGCCTACTACAAAATTACCTGATAGCTCAACATACCTATCAAAAGTCTGAATTATATTAGGTTATTTTAAAGGTCAGTGCATAATCAGATACTCAGAATTTAATGTCTCAAATTGCCTTGCATAGTCTGCTTAGATAAGAGATCTTTAATTTTTTTGCTTTGCAGATGAATTTCAGGGATTTCTGGTTGGGGGTTGGTAAATGATTCTTACATGGAGGCAAAGGCTTCCATTGTCCAAGAAATGGCTTAAATAAACTTTCTATAACTATAGGACCTACCTGGTTAAGCCAGTCATTGAGTCTTGGAGAATTCAGGCTTCCTAACAATTTTGAAGTATGCGGTGAGGCATCACCATTTTTAAAAACCCCGAATACATTTGCCAAGTGCCTGCCTCCCTCACAATATTTGAACACATTTAAGAAAAATCTAATCCATATGTTTCTGACTCATTTACATTTGGATCATAAGTATGTTCTTTTCTAAGAGCCATTTAATGTGCAACAGCCTTTTGTCACTTATAAAATATAGTCTTTTAGATCTTCCCCCTTAAGAACAGAAAATTAACTTAAATTGAACTACCATACGAAAAAGGTAAAATTTTAGTTCAATGTTCTTGTTTTTGAGTTCATCCCAAATCTGGCAAAGTGAGCTCTGTACATGTTCCCTATTTGTTATGTTAACTTCAGAAGCATGCCAACTTTTCATTCTTTTCCTATATAATTATTAACTTTAGTGCCATTGTGGTTCCTGTTAATTCATTCCACACGTTGAGTATCCTCGGGAGACTTTTATTTTTCAAGTATCTTTAAGCTTAGGTCATTTGGGGCTTGCGGAGTCAAAGAAATGAGGTGGGGGCAATTTTGCTTTTTTTGGAATGCGAATAATTTTTTAGCAAATAATTTCTTAAAAGCCATGTACACTGTGTGATCCATCTCCAGCTCAGAATTCCTTTTCTTCATTTTGAAAACAAATAAATAAAATTCCAGACAGCACAATCATTCTAGGAAAATCCTTCAAGAAGCCCACAGACGTTACTGTAGTCCTTGAATTGGAGGTGATTTGAATAGGAATCCACTGTGTCCAACGCACTCAGGTTGAAAGAGAATTGAAAGACCGAACCTGGGAAACACTAGCATTACACATTGCTGTATTCCAGCAATAAAAAGCTCTTATTTTTTTAGCAAATATTATTTTTTCACTTTCTCCAAAAAGTTCATCTTGTTTAACGTATTTCAGCAATGGCCAGAGAGATGCTTTTATTTCTCACTGAAACTATTTCTATTAATTGCTTCCATGTGTTGGCATTCATGCCGATGTAAAGTTGACTGTGCTGTGATGCACCCAGTTATTTACTTTGACATGACATTTTAAGTATCCTATCTTTTCCCTACATTTATTTAACAGCTTCATAGACTTGATGTAGAACAATTGCTGTCAGATTTATAGGTCTATCTTGAGAGATAAAATGGAGCCCAAGACTCTTCTGAAGAATAATCGCTCTTGGTCTCATGAGATATTTCATGCATCTGTATATTATCTGGCAAGCTATCTTCCAATGCATGTGGAGCATGAGATATAATTACCATGTGGCCAGGATGTCCAGGCTCCTAAGCCATTTGACTCAATATTTTAAAAATGATTTTTCTTTGCAAAAGAAGTTACAAACATTCGAATATATCGGTGAGCGTTTGATTAGGAGGTGTATTAGAGGTTAATGGAAGATCAAATAACTGAGACCATTCTACATGAGAGACTCGTAGTTCCATGTGTGAATCTGCAGCAATTTGTGGGAGACAAAATGAAAGGCATGATCAGAGAAATGGTGAGTGGCCTCGTCTTTGCAGCTAAATGATTTCTTGGTCCCACCCCCGAAACGATTTCATCAGCCCATGCGGTTAACTGATGGCATCTCAGGACTTTTCTTTCCATTGTCCTCATTTGGATTCTCACCCTCCCACTTCCTTGCCACTCGTCGCAATGTTCTCCCCACCCCTTATATCACATTTAAGGCCATTCTATTCCATGTCCCGCCAACACATACAGAGACACTGGCTTAGGTTGACCTTGTACTCATGTAGAAGAGAGTGCATGAGCCAATAGTTTAGAACTCACAGCAATTGAGATGGAAGTTGGTATTATTTTTTATAATCTATCTACGTTGGAGAACATAGGAAACTTTCAGCAATCAATAAAAGCCCAGGATGATAATGTCTTGAATACCTAAGTATGCCTTGGAGAAAATCAAGTGCTCAGCGCTGAACTGCACTGAAAACTCACCTCTGTGGGTTGGGAGTTTCAACCAGACACACACAAAAGCTTTGTCTAACTTTAGTAGCTGTGGTGCTTAAATGTGAATGGCACATCAAAGACGCAAAGGCTAATGTGAGCAGTGCCAGCAAGTGCCAATTCTATAATTAAATCCACGTTTGAAAGCCCTGCTCTTGTCTCAGAAATGAAAATGACTGCTTTGATTTCTACTTCCAGCCAGGGAAACAGAATGCATATTTTGCTGGTATTGGACAGTGCAGAGAAAGTTCCCAAGCAGCCGCCAGCTAACTCCCTTAGAGTTGACTTTCCAAAGGGTTGTTTTTTAAGGAGCCATGATCCAATGTTCAAAGGGTTTACGTCCTGGAATACCGACTCTGGACCTGGCTTGTTCGGCAGTCTTGGGCACGTCAGTAGGATACCAAAGGATCATGAAAAAATACTATGTTGATCTGCACAGTGTTCAATAAATGAGGAAATCTGAATGAAATTTCCTCTAACAAGCATCTATGAAAAAATGAAAACAAAAAATAGAAAAGTCTTAGAAATGACGTCAAAACCCCCCCAAACAGATGAGCTCATTAATTTATTTTTGCTGACGCGAAAGAGCTCACTGATGTGTATCTCTCCCACATGAAGTGAATTCTTTTATTTTTTTTATTTCTGTTTTGTACAATATAAACACTTAATTTAACACTGGCAAGTCATCCCTGTGAAGACAAGGGGTCGCAGGACACTGATGTCCAGGACCCAGCAGCCAAGGTCAGTGCAGCTTCACAGCTTCCCGCTATCGTGTCACCCTCTTCGGGCCTCTCACGTTGGGGATGATGAAGCAGCTCGTGTCATCCAGACATTCTGAGTGCACACGTGCACAGTCCCTGCGAGCTGACCTGCCCAGCACCTTGGGGACCCTGCCCAGCCTGACGGGCTGCATGCGACTAGTGTACATAATGGCGGCACAGCAGTGGCAGTCAGGTGGGCGACCACCGAGTGAATTTTTGATTAGAAATTTCTAGATGCTGGCCAAGAGCCAAAACTTGCATGAGGGGGAGTTTGGGGACCACCGCCTCATCCCTGAGGAGGGGAGGGCGCTAAGATAACACACGTCACCTCACAGGAGAGGCTGCCTCGTGTTCACCGTGCTGGGACACACGTGTGCCAGCATCAAGTTTCTGATGCTGACAGGTGGACTTAACAACCTCTCCTCCTGCCTCGTGGGAATGTGGTAACTAACAGAGGTGGAGTCCCAGGAACTTGAGAGATCCAAGAACAGGGGAGCAGTGCGAGGGAGTGGGGAAAAGTGGATTTAAAGGTGAAAAGCTCAAGGATGCTCCTTACCACGTGACTTTGAATTAGTTGTAGCAATTCACTGAGCTTTGATTTCCTTAGTCTGGATTGGGAATGATGTGATCATCATGTGAGAGGGTTAAAATCCTCTATAAATTAATAAAACACCATACAATTGTCAAGCATTGTTACTTCCTTAACACTTTTTTTCTTTAAGACAGAGTCTTACTTTCTCACACTTGGTAGAGTGCCCTGGCATCACAGTTCACAGCAACCTCAAAGTCTTGGGCTTAAGCAATTCTCTTGCCTCAGCCTCCCAAGTAGCTGGGACTATAGGCGCCTACCATAATGCCTGGCATTTTTTTTTTTTTAAGAGATGGGGTCTCCCTCTTGCTCAGGCTGGGGTTGAACTCCTGAGCTCAGGCAATCCACCCGCCTCGGCCTCCCAAAGTGCTGGGATTACAAGTATTCAACACATTTTTATTGAGACCTGTTATAAACCAATCAAGACATTATTGAAATGCTCCCTCAGCAATGAATAATTATATAGGTCCCTGCCCTCAAAAACATAACAGTAGTTGGGTAGTTGGGTGGGGATTATAAGTGAGCAAACAACCAATGTCAATATTATACAAGGTACAGAAAATGATTAGCTAATACAGTTAGGGATATAACTGGCTTTATTTAGAAAAAATACCATAAAGGTAAGGAGAGAAAAGGGTATGAGTTAGCATGGGCCTATTCATTTAATACGTATTTATCGAGAGCCTACTGTGTGCTAGACCCTTCAGCTCCTGAGAACTGTCAGTGAACAAAATCTAACACCCTTGTTCCCATGGAGCTTACAGTCTGGTGAGGGGAAACAGCTGGCGGGCGTGTGTATTCCTGAAGAGTGGTAGGACTAGTTGAGAAGGGGACATTTGGGGAAAGAAATGTAGAATATGAAGAAATCAGCCATGTGGCCATGTCAGAAATGGCTTTTCAGGAAGAGACACCAGCCAGCCCAGAGACTTAAGGTGGGAGCAGGGGTCACCTAAGGTCAGGGCGGAAGGCAGTGTCTGTGGAGTGAAGAGGACTGTACAGGAGTGAGGGGAGGTCTGGGGGTAGCAGTGCCTGTGGTTGGATCCTGCTGTCCCAAGAGGATTTGACTTTTACCCCGAGTGAGATACCGAATCTTGAGTAGATGGAATCATGACTTGTATTTGAAAAAGATCACTCTGGCTGGCAAGTCACCCTTTTAAAGTAAAATAAAGGAAGAAAGTGGGATCCCTGAGGAAAAAGGAAGGCAATGAGGAGAGGGCAGAGTGAGAGAAAGCAGGCAGGCCCCATGGGTGGAGGCTGGAGCCTCTGCTGAGAAAAGTGAGGGGTTCCCTGCACGAGGGCGAGTGCCCGGGAACCTGGCCAGGGATGTTTGTTTCTGTCACTGGGAAGCACTGCTAACACAGGTTCAAGGCCTTCCTAAATTCAAATACTCTCATGCATCCTTCTATGGTGGGGACTAAAGAATTACGCCTTATGCCACGGGTCACCACTCCATGCCAGGGAGAGGCGTCTGGTTGTAGGAGATGACCAGCAGTGGGGTTAAGAGTGGCACAGAGAAATAGAGGTCGCAGTGTTCTGACAGGCAGTACAATGACTACAAGAGATGGGGTCTCCGGGTGCCAAGGAAGTACCAAGTGAGTGTCATCCACTGTCGTCAGGAAAGGCGTCTGCCAGGAAGTGACTTCTAGGGAAGGCCTAAGAGTGGGTAGATGGAGTTAGGGTGAGAGGCTGCAGGGCCCAGTTGGAAAGGCCACTGTGTATGTAGCTCCAGGTCTGATGGCAGACGTGGTGACAGAGGGACCCACAGTGGTTCACAGTCTAGCGGGGAGAGTGAAGGGACATAGCAGAAGAGATGACCTGCGGCAGAGAGATGGCTGCTGTAAGCCGTGCTCTCAAGCTGGTACATTATCCTCACGGCCAACGGGGATGGCGACATGTCTAAGAGGAGCTTGACGATCTTTTAGAAATCTCACTCTGGCTAAAAGCAATTTATTGTAGAAGTTTGAGGTCAATAGACGCTCTCTTTTCTTTTTTTTTTTGAATCAACATCAGGTTCTTTTGTTTTTATTTTATTTTTTTTATTATCATTATCATTAAATCATAGCTGTGTACAATAGTGCAATCAAGGGGTACAATGTGCTGGTTTCATATACAATCTTAACTATTTTCATCAAACTGATTAACATAGCCTTCCTGGCAATTTCTCCATTATTATATGAAGACATTTG
>CAUYRH010032251.1:0-22287 GCA_963574655.1 Perodicticus potto | reverse complement strand
CCTGAGCTGACGGGTTCGAATCCAGCCTGGGCCCACCAAACGACAATGACGGCTGCAACCAAAAAATGGCCAGGCGTTGTGGCGGGCGCCTGTAGTCCCAGCTACTTGGGAGGCGGAGGCAGGAGACTCGCTTGAGCCCAGAATTGGAGGTTGCTGTGAGCTGCGAGGCCACTGCACTCTATCCAGGGTGACAGCTTGAGGCTCTGTCTCAAAAAAAAGAAAAATAAATAAATATAATCCTAGCACTCGGAGAGGCTGAGAAGGGTGGATTGCTTGAGCTCAGGAGTTCAAGACTAGCCTGAGCAAGACTGAGACTCCATCTGTAAAAACCTGGCTGAGTGTTGCGGCAGGGCCTGTACTCCCAGCTACTCGGGAGGGTGAGGCAAGAGGATTAAGAGATTTGAGATTGCTGTGAGTTATAACACCATGGCACTCTACCCAGGATGACAGAGTGAGACTCTGTCTCAAAACAAAACACACACACAAAAAAAATTGTAAAATTACGATGATTTAAATATTATAAACGTATACTGTAAGGCCAGGTGCAGTGTTCATGCCTCTAATCCTAGCACTCTGGGAGGCCAAGGAGGGTAGATTGCTTGAGCTCAGGAATTTAAGACCAACCTGAGCAAGAGTGAGATCCTGTCTCTACTAAAACCAGAAAAACTAGCTGGGTGTGGTGGCAGACTCTTGTAATCCCAGCTACTTGGGAGGCTGAGGCAAGAGGATAGCTTGAGCAGGAGTTTGAGGTTGCTGTAAGCTATGACTTCATGGAACTCTAATCTGGGGCAACAGAATGAGATTCTGCTCCCCAAAAATAAAAACAAAAAACAAAACAAAACAAAAAAACAACAAAAAAGAATTGTGATTAAAAAACAATCTACAGTAGAACCTCTGTAAGTTGGCCACCCCCGGGGACTGTAACAAACTGGTCAACATACAGAGGTGGTCAGCATCAGGACTTAGGTCTACTGTACTGATAAGTACATGGGGCACGTCCAGTCTATGAAAAGTAAGTCAATTCAAGGAAGTGGCCAGTGTAGGGAGGTGGTCAACCAGGGAGGTTCCATTGTATTTGTTATTTCTGTTTTTAATTCCACATAAAAGAAATTTTTAATTTTTACAGACAGAAGGTATTAAGAATCATACTTTTTAATTTAAAATATTGTTTAAAAATCTATTCTCTTCTTTTTCCATAAAGAAAACATATCCGTCAAGCAAATACTGAAGGCCAACCTTATATTTAAGGAAAATGACATCACTGTTAACCAAGGTTCTAGGAATATTTAACAAATCTCTTGACTATATGTGGATATTCATAAAGATTTGGTAGAAAAGTTAATAAATTATATACTTAGGGGCGGCACCTGTGGCTCAAAGGAGTAGGGCGCTGGCCCCATATATCGGAGGTGGCAGGTTCAAACTTGGCCCCCGTCAAAAACTGCAAAAAAAAAAAAATTATATACTCAGAAGTAAGATACTATTCTCCCAATGACCAAACCTGAAATACCTATAAATAGTGCAGTATGTTTCACATGTGAAAAATGTCTTGTAATATACATTTTAGAAATATACACTTCCCAGAAGATCTATTAACCTTGTTATCATTTTTTATATACAACCACCTTTAGTAAAACTGTTTAGAAAAGAAATTTTTTTTTTTTTCTTGATAGAGACAGAGTCTCACTTTATCACCCCTTGATAGAGTGCCGTGGCGTCACACAGCTCACAGCAACCTCCAACTCCCGGGCTTAGGCGATTCTCTTGCCTCAGCCTCCCGGGTAGCTGGGACTACAGGTGCCGCCACAACGCCCGGCTATTTTTCTGTTTTTGCAGTTTGGCTGAGGTTGGGTTTGAACCTGCTACCTTCAGTATATGGGGCCAGCACCCTACTCACTGAGCCACAGGTGGCGCCCTAGAAAAGAACTATTTTAAGAGACTCTAAATGACCAATGGATCCAAGACAAACACCTCCCTCACTTAAGCAGTAAAGAACAGCATCAGTGCCCAATGTGCAGCTAACAATCCACAGATTCTCAAAACTCTTCCTTTCAGGAGAATTCTGGTTGGGCCTAGAGAAGATATACCGCATAGCAAAGCAGTCTAACCACATTTTGCGAATTGAGCTGGAAGACTGGAAAGACAACACACATGATATTGAATATTCTTTCCGCTTGGGAGATGAGGAAACCAACTATACACTCCACCTGGCCGGGACGACGGGGAACATCGCCGGTGCACTCCCGGAACACAGGGACTTGGTGTTTTCTACTTGGGACCACAGAGCACAGGGGCACTTCCACTGTGCAGAGAGTTCTCCAGGTACCCTTCTTCTCACACCAATATTTTATGTTCGTATTGGCACTACTCCACAATATTAGCTACAATCTACAATGTCAAATCTTTAAAATCCTAGTCCCAAATAAGCATTTTCTTTACAGGTAAAAATCTCTTAATGATCTTGACAAAAAGTGCTCATTCTACTTCAACCAAGTATTTCACCTCTAATCCTTCATAGATTTTCAAAATTTTGTGGTATACATGGGATTTATACCGAGTATTTAAAACTAAGACATATGCGTGTACAAGGCTATAGTATTGGTAAGACAAGATGATAAACTCAGGAGGAAATCTTTCAACAGGAACTGTGTAATTCCACCTCTATTTCCTTTAGGAGGCTGGTGGTGGCATGATGTATGTGGAGAAAACAATCTAAACAGCAAATATAACAAACCAAGAGCAAAATCTAAGCCAGAGAGGAGAAGAGGATTATGTTGGAAGTCTCCAGATGGAAGGTTAAACTCCATCAAGTCAACAAAAATGTTGATCCGTCCAACAGGTTCGGAAAGCTTTGAATGAGCTGGGGCAAATTAAAATCCCAAATTAAACATTAAACTTATCCCTACTTACTGTGGTTCAATAATTTGGTATTAAACCCTTAATGGAAGGTTTAAGAATAGCTTTTTTTTAATCTTAAAGTCACTATCAATTGAAGATTAAACATATCATCACAAAACCTCAATGAATATCATTTATATTTCTCAATCAAAATTCTTATAATATCACTTGTTCATATATTTTGTGATGTGGGGATCATTTTAGATGGTCACAATTTAAATTATAATAGATAAATGTTTAAATAACTTTTATTTTGAGACAGAGTCTCACTATGTCACCCTCAGAGGAGTGCTGTGCCGTCACAGCTCACAGCAACCTTTAACTCTTAGGCTTAAGTGATTCTCTTGCCTCAATCTCCCAAGTAGCTGGGACTACAGGCGCCCGCCACAATGCCCGGCTGTTTTTTTGCTGTAGTTGTCATTGCTGTTTAGCAGGCCAGGGCTGGGTCTGAACACACCAGCCACGGTGCATATGGCTGGCGCCCTAACCACTGAGATACGGGCGCCCAGCCTTAAATAACTTTTAAAATAAAAAACATACAGAGACTTTTATTTTAAAAGTGATCATGTGGGCTAATTTTGCAAGGTTCTCAGTTTAAAAACTATTATAATATTAATTTCAAACTAAAATTCAGTCCCTTCAGAGTACATGCAGAAATCTGTAATACAAATTTTGCTTCATTTTGGTATAAAATAATCTGGAGTAAATGTTTGGTATGTTTTATTTAAAGAAGCCAAATAAACCACCATTAATGCTGCACTAAAACAGTCTTTTAGGAAAATGTGCTAGGTCATGATTACCAAGTCCTACAGACTCTAATATGAGGTGTCATTGTACCTTAATATATTTGTCAGGTATACAAACATGATACTGTGAAAACTAATCTAGTTTTTAAAAGGTCTTGTCAGAACACAAGAATGAATGTGACATCAAGTTAAAGTTTAATAATTTATTCCCCAGACATGCTGTGAGTCTAATACTTCTGTGTAGGTTTTCAAGTAAAATTAAATACCGTAACAGGTATGTGTGTACACTTAAAATTGAATAAATAAAGACTCAGTCCCTAAATTACAAAAATTTAATATTTAAATTTTTCTAGTTTTATATTGATAACACCATAGATGTATGATGTTATTTCTAATTCAAATAATTGAAACTCTAAGTCCCAAAAACTTTTTTTTCATAATACCACTTCTCAGTATTTATTTTTAAATAAGTTTTTAAAGAAACTATCAGCAAGAAATAAAATTTTAAATTAAATCTAGTTTTTAAAGGATATGGTGCCCAAGTGACTTACCTTTGACAAGAAATATTCAGCATTATATATTTCTAATGATCCAATATACATGTAATATATATTATATATATATATATATATACTTGTTTTTTTAGAGACAGAGTCTCACTTTATTGCCTTTGGTAGAGTGCCGGGGCGTCACAGTTCACAGCAACCTCCAACTCCTGGGCTTAGGCGATTCTTCTGCCTCAGCCTCCCAAGTAGCTGGGACCGCAGGTGCCCGCCACAACGCCTGGCTATTTTTTGTTGTGGTTTGGCAGGGGCCGGGTTTGAACCTGCCACCCTCGGTATAAGGGGCTGGTGCCCTACCCACTGAGCCACAGGTGCCGCCCAATATGTATTTTATAAATCACGTATAAAAAAGATACATACAAACTATATGTATTTCATATGTTATTCCAGCAAAGTACAGAAGAATAAAGTCAAGATATATACAAACTATATGTATCCCATATAAATATTTTGTTCCTGCAAAGCACAGAAAAATAAAGGCAAGAATATAATTATATTCCTATAAAAATTATATAAGATATTAGAATAATATATTTTCTATTCTTATTCTTATAAGAATAATATATAATAAAGAATAATATAATAAAAATTATGTAAGGTATTAGAATAATATATAACATATATTATTATATTCTTATAAAAATTATGAGTCTTATAAGAATAATATAAATAAAGAATAATATAAAATAAAAATTATATAAGATATTAGAATATATATTATTCTTATAAAAATTATAAGGCTATAATTTTCAGAACTACAGACCTTTTAGAGCCAGAATGCCAACAAGGCATTTCCCCTGACTTCAAAATTGGACGCTTTCAAATGCGAAATAATTCATTATTTAACATATTAAATATGTTAATTGAGTTGCTTCCGCTATTAGTTTTCCTTTTCTGAAAGCTATTCCTGTATGACATGTTCCATTTTGTTCCTTTTAGGAGTTCCAAATTAGATTTTTCCCTCATGTGAAGCTCAGATTGAGGGAGAGTTCCAGCAGAAAAAAAGAAAGGTTTTCTTTTTCTTTGTGGTTCACAAGATTGTGTCCTGTTCCTCACTACTCTGCTGACAGTGGTTCTCAGCCTTCCTAACGCCGCGACCCTTTAACACAGGTCCTCGTGTTGCGGTGACCCCCAACCATAAAATTACTTTCGTTGCTGCTTCCTAACTGTGATTTTGCTACTGTTAGGAATCGTGATGTAAATATCTGATATGCAGGATGGTCTCAGGCGACCCCTGTGAAAGGGTCGTTCGACCCCCAAAGAGGTCGCAACCCACAGCTGACAGTGTCAGGACTCCACACTAAGTCACAGCCTCTGACCCAGTGTCTTTCTCAGGCTGCCTTCCCTTCGGTCTTGCTATAACTTACTAGTAACAATGCCCTCTTCCAAACTTAACCTTCACTTGGCTTTTCTGACACTCCCACACGCTCTCACCTGCACCTCTCTGGATAGCCCGTTCCTTCCTCACGTGCAGGGTCCGGGCCAGATGCACGACCTCCAATCATCTTCTCGGCTCTGACTCTCAGAAATGCGATCTGCTCTCACAGACGCACCTGTTCTCCATGAAGGAATTTCTGGCATCTATACCTCCTTCCAGGCCTCTTCCCAGCTCCCCTTCTTCACTGCCTGCCCGCCGTTTCTCCCTTCCGTATCCCACCGTCGCCCCTCAGGTTCAACATACAAAATAACAAATTCATCAGCCCTTTGCTGCCACTGCTATCACCACCTACACTTTGCAGCCTCCTCCTAACTTCTTTACACCCATTCATCTCAAGGCCATGCTCCCGGTCACAGAGACAGAGCTGCAGGACATCTCCAGCCGTAGACGTGACTTTGTAAACCGCTTCCCCTGGATCATAAGCCACCAAGCCCACTACAATCTTCTTTTGAAATGTCTCTTCATCTGATAAATTTTCTTCCCAAGGACTGTCTTTCACTTGAGTCCTAGATTATCTAAACAGTCTCCTTCTGGCTCTTAATTTTATTTTCTCTCCCCCTCAAGCTCCCTAAAAAAAATTGGTAACAGCTGCAAACTACTTTGACCTTTATCTTCCAAGGTTGTTTATTGAAGAGGTACAACAGCTGAGGGCTATGGAAATCTATCTTTGTAAGTTATGGTGTTACAGGATAAACTGGTTTGCTAGATGCACAGACGCCCTTTAGAATCTTACTGGAATCTTGCCTTAAATCACAGAATCTTTCAGTTAACAGCCAAACACACTAACCAACTGTACCACAGGGACAAAGAAATCTTAGAATCGTACCTTAAAACTGCATGTGAGTTATGTTTTATACTTCAAAAACCTATCTTTATATAAAAATAGTTATTCCCAAATCTTTTTTTCTTTTTACATATACATGTGTTTATTAGGTTTCCACTTTTTGCCTTCACAGAATTAAAAAGGCTTAAAATTTAATAACAATAATAATGTTTAAGATAAGGGCTAGAAACAAAAACCACGTAAAGAATGAATGAGGATAAATACATTCAGAAAAGAAAACAGGCGATTACTGCATTGAAATATTAAGCAATATTAATAATAATGATGCCAAGAAAGTCACGTTCACATTCTCAGATAAGAGTATGTCTATTATAGAACGCTTATATAAAAAGTTATTCCCAAATCTTCTAAAAAGTGATGACCCTAAAAGTTATATGTGTTTATCCTGTGGACTTCCACATCCCATATAGTAGCCCTCACAGGAATGAGAGCACAGGCCTGCAGAGCAAAATCCAAACCCTTTCCAGTTATCACGAGCCTCTATAATCTGACCCCAAATTACCTCTACACACATTGTTTTCTGCAACCTCTGCTCTAATCAAAACATCTGCTCTATGTTTTCCTAATGTGTCATTCGTCTAGAACACCTTGCCACGTTTCTGATCATCTTGGTCTTGTTTAAATTTCAAGATACAGAAACCTCAATTCTCCCACAGATGATCTAGTATGTGGCAGGTCTTTCCTCTGAAACCACGGAGCATGACTGTCTAATTTCTCAAATGGCGCTTAGTAAATGAAGAAGACAGAAAAGTAAACCTGGCAAACCAGAATAATAAACATTATGAAAAATAACAATAAAAACTCTAAAAGCGGGCAGCGCCTGTGGCTCAAAGGAGTAGGGCACCAGCCCCATATACCAGAGGTGGCGAGTTCAAACCCGGCCTTGGCCAAAAAAATAAAAAATTTAAAAAATTAAAAAAAAATTCTAAAAGCAGCAAAGATAGTCAACCTACTTGATTTTAGTTACTTTCTGGAAAGTTTCTATACGAAAAGTTTACTCTAAACCAATATGAATTTTTCTAAAAGCAAGTATACACGTTTTCCATTGCAGGGTCACTCAATGACAACTATTACATACTCTGTTATCCCAGAATCGGCACATTTTTATGCTTGTATATTTTCTTCCCAATAGTGTAATTCATGGTTATAAGAGTTAACCCATTTATTAATTAAAAGGTACTCATTAAACAGTACTTACTGAGCACCAATTGCTTGCCTCCTTTATGAAACTTGTTCCAAATTTGTATTCATATATATTCTACTTTTTGTTACAGGATAGTCAAATTTCCTTGTGGGTTTTTTTCCCATCACTAACAACCACAAATATTGAATTTATGTATGTACTATAAGTGATTATTCAATACAGCAGTTTTAAAAACTGAAACGAAAGTGACCAAACTATTGCCCCTTTTATCAAAGTCCAAAGTATTCTCATCGTAAACCAACTAGGGCAGAATTACTCAACCGCTGTGGGATGTGCAGTTCAAGGTCACGAAAGCAGAACTAACAAATCTCATGAGCTTTTATAAAATGAAGTTTCAATGACACTTTAGGAAAGGTAAAACATAATTAAGGATTTCATCTAATACATAAAAACTGTTTTTCTAAATTCATGTTTAACCCTAAAAATTGGTTTACAACTAATTAAATGAATTGGCATATTTGAAAGAGTAATAAATTACAAGCTTAAAAGTGTAAGTTTGCAGGTTTTTATCTTCAAATAAGGCACCAAACTTCAGTTTGCACACCCAGCAGATGGGAGTAACAATAATCCTGCCCAATCTATTTCAAAGGGTATAAGCGTCAAGTCAGAGCATGTATTTTAGTAGTTTTATAAACTATAAAGCTCTAAACAAATGCCTGTGCCCTTAAAAACAGAATCTTAGAGATCACTCTTCCCGTTCCCTCAAGTAAATAATCTGTATAAATGTTCCCTAACTGAAAATCCTCTAATTCTCAGGATATGAGAATAAAACTGCTTTTTTCCATCTCCTCCTATTTCTGGAACTTTACTCTTCCCGAGGAGTCTGAGCAAGAAACTCCTGGATGCCTGTGTTGAAACCGAGCTCTCAACTCGAATCTTTATAGTTAAAATAAAGTAGACCAATAAGATAGAATAAAGTCAGTGTGGTATATCTAGGGCAAAACCAAAATAGCAGAGTATATGGCAGCTGCTTGAGCCATCTATGAAGACTAAAAATAAAAACTCTCTGCAGCAGGGACCATAAACTTGAACGGAAAAAATAAGCTCCTTAATTTTCAGTAACATTCAGCTGAAACTGCGAGTGTAGGAAACTAACCACAGCAGGATTAGCAGATGGGACAACTTTGTCATTAACAGAAACTATACAGATTTTATATTAGGACTATTGTAGATGCCTCAAATACTGTTGCTATTTATTACTGTTTATAGAATACAACTGTTTTTAGATGAGGCTAGGTACTATTATTTAATTCATTAATAAACATTGTAACTGATATTTAGATACTTTTAATTCAATGTAAGTGATTTTCTTTGTTATCCAATGTATTTTATTTTATGCATTTTTTTTTTTTAATTTTAAGTAAATTTATTTCAGGTTAATGTAAGGGTACAAGCAACCAGGTCAAAATATTTGATTTTGTTAGGTAGAGTTCATCTTGTGGTTATGTCCCACAGACCATTTTATGCATTTAAACACATTCCGTGTTGGTATCCCTTATCCAACATGCTTGGAACCCGAAGTCTCCCAGATATCAGATTTTGGGGGGATTTCGGAATATTTGCATTATACTTATGCTTTAGTTTCTCAAACCTGAAATGCTCCTATAAGCATTTCCTTTGAGCATCATGTTGGTGCACAAAAAGCTTCAGACTTAGTAGCATTCTGAATTTCAGATTTTTGGATTTGGGAAGCTTAACCTATAGTCTAAACAGAAGGATCACAGTATTCACAAGACTCCGACAAATTACCACGGCACACAAACATTAGGAACCCATCCTCAAAGGGAGCCCATCATGTCATAATCTAGCTTAAAAAACACGAATTACATGGCTCCCATGTCAAAATATAACCAGTATCCATCTAACTCCATCTGACTGCCCAAGCCGTTCCTAAACAAAATTTCAGGAGAAAAATTTCATCAGTATATGATAAGTTTATAACTCCTCAGGGAAAAAACTGGTTAAGAGTAAAATTATAAAGTGATCATAACACATTTCATTTGTTATTGCGGCTAATTTCTTAAAGTCTTTATCTGTCAGACGATATGTGTTAGGATATATGTTGAAGGATTTATAAGAAAAATGACACGATGTCCAGGACTAGTTTCAAACATAGTCTAACAAAAGCAGGGAAAAACCAACCACAGAAAAAACAAAAGTGACAACGGGAAGTTCATTAATACAGTTCTCTTTACTTCCAGGCATTCCATAATAAAAGGTTTGAAGCTATATTCAAATTCGCTGAAGATAACAGAGTGACGAAGTATTATTGAAGGATACAAGGAGCATACACCCAAGTCCTGGAGCCCAGATCAAAGTCCTTCCATCCTGTCTCACACTGACAGTCACCAGGTCGGGACCCAGCATTCATTCTCACACTCTTAGTAAAACTATATTTTTGCCAGAGACAGTCTTTCAAAAACACTGGATAGGTGATTACAACTAAGGCGATTGCTAGGAAAGAGGCTAACTTTAATTCTAACAATCCTGCCAAAAATAGCACGTGCTCTGTGGACATATCTCTAAAAACTGAAGAGATAAGAGATACTGATTTGATGTCAGTAACACCCATAAGCATCTGCTCAGTAAGCTCTATTACAATTCAAATGCAACAGTGGCATTCAAGCCACAATCTGGAACAAAAGCAGCCCTGCACACAATCTATTACCTAACTTTCAGATGATTGCTGATCTTCAATAAAGGGTTTTTCCCACCAATAAAAAAGGGCTCTTTATTGAGTTTTCTTAAAGTAACAGTTGCACTAGTGTTTCTTCTATGACACTGTGTAAGTATTCCCTTGGTAAACCAAGCATTTGAAGTAAGCTCCCCTTGTTTAATGCAATAAGAAACATCATTTGTTTTCTGATTGCTTGAAATTATCTTAATTTGTGTATCCTCATAGAAAATGTGAAAAGACCAGCTTCCTCTTGAGCTAATCCTATGTAAATTTATAAGCACCAGCCACTTGTGAAAAAAATAAAAGACTATTATCGAAATGTGAAAATCTATAACTTCAGGTACATCTAATAATAGTTTTTCTTAAGTCTTTTTTTCCCGCATTCATGCTCTGCCTTTCTTTTTTCTTTTTTGTCATTTCAGATTAATATAAAGGGTACATATGATCGGTTTACATCATCTGCATTTGTTAGGTGGTGTCTGAGTAGTAGTGAGTCCTTCACCGGGAAGCGTGCCATGTACCCCTACACTGTACCGTTAGACGGGGGTTTTTTGTTTTGTTTTGTTTTGGTTGTTGTTGTTGTTGTAGTTTTTGGCCTGGGCTGGGCTCCAACCTGCCATCCTTGGCATATGGGGCCAGTGCCCTACTCCTTGAGCCACAGGTGCCGCACATAATTTTTTTTTTTTTGAGACAGAGCCTCAAGCTGTCACCCTGGATAGAGTGCCGTGGCATTACAGCTCACAGCAACCTCCAATTCCAGGGCTCAAGCGAGTCTCCTGCCTCCGCCTCCCAAGTAGCTGGGACTACAGGCGCCCGCCACAACGCCCGGCCATTTTTTGGTTGCAGCCATCATTGTTGTTTGGCGGGCCTGGGCTGGATTCGAACCTGCCAGCTCAGGTGTACATGGCTGGCTCCTTAGCCCGTTGAGCCACAGGCGCCGAGCCAGTTTTCTCATCTTTGAAGTTGGGAGATTCATGCTTAGGGGGATTGTGTGGGCCTCAGAGGTGACTGGGTGCCCTGAAAGGGCAGGTAGGTTCTGATGTGGGTGTAGTGGGTGGAGGAACTGTCCTCCTCCTGCTTCACTCACATTTAGGACAGGGCCCTATGTTTGTTTGACCTGGATGAGGCAGCTGGCTGTAAGTTATCTGAAGCAGGTGGATGGTATTCCAGGAGGCCTGTATTAGACATGAGCAGTCGGAGAAAGAGGGAGCAGGGTGACTGTTCTGTCTTTGGGTCCAGCATCTCCTTATACCTGTCTGAGGTATCTGAGAAAGACCATGCCCCAGGAGGCCCTGGGCAGGTAAATGAAGCACAGGCTTCCCTGACCCAGCTTACACTCAGTGACCCTCCGTTCAGACTTTGCAGGCCAGCCTTGTCTTCTGCCTTCATATCTCCAGCAAGCCACAGGAGAGAGGAAAGGGCAGCTGGGGTGCTGGACCGGGCAACAGACACTTCTTGCCAGACACTTCTTTCAGAGAATGGCTCTGAAACCTGAGAAGACTGCAGATCTTCTGCTCTGGACAGGCAGGCCAGAGTGCCTCTTCCAGAACTGCTGCCTCCTCAATGCTGACAGACAGGACACAGGGCCCCAGAGGAAAAGCATCAGCCTTCTGCCTCCATAATGAATTCGCCAGGGGAGCTGAGGGAGAAAACAGTGAAAAGGCATTGACATCCTGTGGTAGGGAACAGTGATGGCCACTTTTTCCTTCTATGTAAATACAAAGGCTTGCAAATGCCCAAAGGTGTCAGGATGGTAACAGGAATGAGAGAAGCTCTTTGAGCACTAAAAAAAATAAAATAAAATGGGGCCAATGAAAATAAAGGACAAAGTCTCAATAGATACAGGAAAAGCCTCACCTCAATAGATACAGAAAAAGCCTCTGACAAAATGCAACACCTGGTCTTGATAAAAATTCTCAACACACTTGGAATAGAAGGGAACTTCTGCAATTTGGTGAAAAACCTACAGCTAATAGCACACTTGATGGTGAAAGAGTGAAATGCTTTTCTGCCAAGGTCAGGAATAAAGCAAGGCTGTTTGCTTTTGCCTCTGGGATTCAACATTGTCCTCGAGATTCAAGACAGTGTAACAAGGCAAGAAACGAAAAGAAATTAAAGGCACCCATTTGCCAAGGAAGAAGTAAAACTTTTTATTTACAAATAAGGTGATCACATATATAGAAAACCCTAAAGAACCTCCCATCCCACCATACATATAAACTGCTGGAACTAATAAATGATGTCAGTAAGGTTGTAGAATATAGGTCAATATAAAGAAAAAATAATCGGCCAGGTGTGTGGCTCACGCTATAATCTTAGCACTCTGGGAGGCTGAGGTGAGTGGATTGCCTGAGCTCACAGGTTTGAGATCAGCCTGAGCCAGAGTGTAACCCCTGTCTCAGAAAAATAGCTGTTCATTGTGGCAGCTATAGTCCCAGCTACTGTATTCCCAGCTACTCGGGAAGTTGAGGCAAGAGAATGACCTTGAGCCTAAGAATTTAAGGTTGCTGTGAGTGATGATGCCATATTACTCTAGGGTGACTGAGACTCTGTCTCAAAAAAAAAAAAAAGAAAAGAAAAGAAAAAGAAAAAATAATCAACTGTATTTCCCTATGCTAGTAATGAATAATAAAAAATAAAATTAGGAAAATAATTCAATTCACATTAGCATCAAAAAGAAAAGTAAAAATAAAAAAATTATAAGAATTGCAAGCCTCATACACTAAAAATACAAAACATCACTGAGAAATTTAAGAATATCTAAACAGGGCTCGGCGCCTGTGGCTCAATGGGCTAGGGCGCCAGCCACGTACACCTGAGCTGGCGGGTTCGAATTCAGCCTGGGACCACCAAACAACAATGACGACTGCAACCAAAAAATGGCCGGGCATTGTGGCGGGCGCCTATAGTCCCAGCTACTTGGGAAGCAGAGGCAGGAGACTCGCTTGAACCCAGGAATTAGAGGTTGTTGTGAGCTGTGATGCCACGGCACTCTATCCAGGGTGACAGCTTAAGGCTCTGTCTCAAAAAAAAAAAAAAAAAAAGAATATCTAAACAGATGGAAAGATAATAATGTTCACGGACTCAATATTGTCAAATAGTCATTCTTCCCAAATTAATTAATGGATTCAACTTAATTCCTATAAGAATCCCAGCAGGATTTTTGTAGAAATTGTTACATGGGTCCTAAAATTGATATGAAAATGCAAGAGCCCAAAATAGCCAAAAGAATTTGGATGAAGAACAGTTGGAGGTCTTACACCATAGAAATTCAAACCTTACTATAAAGCTTCTGTGTGATATTGTGATACTAGGATCCTGCTGAGACAAATCATTGGGACAAAATCACTAGTCCAGAAACAAACCCTTACATTTATGATCAATTGATTTTGACAAAGTGTCAAGGCAATTTGATAAGGAAAAGAGTGTTTTCAACAGATGGTTCTGGAGCTATTGTATATTAATATTCAAAAGGATGAATTTACAGCCTTAACTCACACTATACAGAAAAGTGAACTGACAACGAATCACAGATATAAATTTTTTTTTTTTTTTTTTTTTGAGACGGAGCCTCAAGCTGTTACCCTGTATAGAATGTTGTGGCATCACAGCTCACAGCAACCTCCAATTCCTGGGCTCAAGCGAGTCTCCTGCCTCCGCCTCCCAAGTAGCTGGGACCACAGGCGCCCACCACAATGCCCAGCCATTTTTTGGTTGCAGCCATCCTTGTTGTTTGGCAGGCCCAGGCTGGATTCGAACCCACTGGCTCAGGTGTACGTGGCTGGCGCCTTAGCCGCTTGAGCCACAGGCGCCGAGTCACACAGATATAAATTTAAGAGCTAACAAAACTTCTAGAAGGAAACAGAGGAGAAACCTTTGTGATCTTGGGTTAGGCAAAGAATTCTTTTTTTTTGACACAGTCTCACCATGTCACCCTCGATAGATAGAATGACGTGGTGTCACAACTCACAGCAATCTCAAACTCTTGGGCTTAAGTGATTCTCTTGCCTTACTCCCAAATAGCTGGGATTATAGGTGCCTGCCACGACTCCCAGCTATTTTTAGAGATGGGCGGGTCTCCCTCTGGCTTAGGCTGGTCTTGAACCAATGAACTCAGGCAATCCACCTGCCTCGGCCTCCCAGAGTGCTAAGATTACAGGTGTGAGCCACAGCGCCCGGCCCTAAGCAAAGAATTCTTAAATATGACACTAAAATGACTATTGGGCAGCATCTGTGGCTCAGTGGGTAAAGTGCCGGCCTCATATACCAAGGGTGGTGGGTTCAAACCCAGCCCCGGCCAAACTGCAACAATAACAAAAATAGCCAGGTGTTGTGGTGGGCACCTGTCGTCCCAGCTACTTGGGAGGCTGAGGCAAGAGAATCGCCTAAGCCCAGGAGTTGGAGGTTGCTGTGAGCTGTGATGCCATAGCACTCTACCGAGGGCTAATAAGTGAAACTCTGTCTCAAAAAAAAAAAAAAATGACTATCCATAAAATAAGAAAATGATAAATTATACTTTAACAGAATGAAAAACTTCTGTTCTGTGAGATACTCATAAGAGGATAAAAAGATAAATTACAGACTGAGAGAAAATCTTTTCAAATAATGTATTTGATAAAGGACTTGCATCCACAGTATATAAAGAACTCTCTTTTTTTTTGAGACAGAGTCTTACTTTGTCACCCTCAGTAGAATGCCATGCTGTCACAGATCACAGCAACCTCAAACTCCTGGGCTTGAGCAATCCTCTCGCCTCAGCCTCCCGAGTAGCTGGGACTACAGGTGCCCACCACAACACCCAGCTATTTTCAGAGAAGGGAGTCTGGCTCTTGCTCAGGCTGGTCTCAAACACATGAGCTCAGGTAATCCACCCACCTCAGGCTCCCAGAGTGCTAGGATTACAAGTGTGCGCCACCATGCATGGCCTATAAAGAACTCTTATAACTCAATAATTAGAAGGTAACACAATTAAAAATGTGCTAGAATAGGCTCGGTGCCTGTGGCTCAAGCAGCCAAGGTGCCAGCCACGTACATCTGAGCTGGCGGGTTCGAATCCAGCCTGGGCCCGCCAAACAACAATGATGGCTGCAACCAAAAATGTGCTAGAATACAATAATATGTAATAATACAACATGACCGAGTGGGATATAGTATAGAATGTGAGGCTTGTTTAGCATCTAAAAATCAATTCCTATAATGCATTATATCAATAGAATAAAGAACAAAAAGAATACAATCATAATAGATGCAGAATAGCATCTGATAACCTCTAAAACCTTTTCATGATAGAAACACTTGACAAAATCGGAACAGAAGGGAACTACCTCAACCTGATAAAGGGCATCTATGAAAAACCTACAGTTAACATTTTTAAAAGTATGGTTGGTCTTGGTAGCGAAATAACATAAAATTATTAACTCAGTTTTCAGTAAGGGCTAAAAATCTCTCTCTCTCTGGCAGGCACCCTGTGGAGCTCTGTTTTCACAACATCTAAAAGGAGCCCAGGCTTAGTGCCTGTGGCTCAGCGGGCTAAGGCGCCAGCCACGTACACCTGAGCTGGTGGGTTCGAATCCAGCCCCGACCCGCCAAACAACAATGATGGCTGCAACCAAAAAATGGCCGGGCGTCGTGGCGGGCGCCTGTAGTCCCAGCTACTCGGGAGGTGGAGGCAAGAGACTCGCTTGAGCCCAGGAATTGGAGGTTGCTGTGAGCTGTGATGCCAAGGCACTCTATCCAGGGTGACAGCTTGAGGCTCTGTCTCAAAAAAAATAAAAATAAAAAAAAGGAGCTCAGAAAACAAAAAGGAAATGTAAATCTTTCTCTTTACATTCACCAGCTCACTGTCTTACTGTCTTTCAGAATCTGTTCCTCAAGCGTTCTTTTTTTATTTTGTTGTAGAGACAGAGTCTCACTTTAAGGCCCTCTGTAGAGTGCCCTGGAGTCACACAGTTCACAGCAACCTCCAACTCCTGGGCTTAGGCGATTCTCTTGCCTCAGCCTCCCAAGTAGCTGGGACTACAGGCGCCCGCCACAAGCCCGGCTATTTTTCTGTTTTTGCAGTTCAGCCGAGGCTGGGTTTGAACCTGCCACCTTTGGTATATGGGGCCGGCCCCCTACTTGATGAGCCACAGGCACTGCCCCCCTCAAGTGTTCTTGAGTTGTCCCTGGATTAAAACTAGGGTGCCAGCATCAGGCTTCACACCCTGTCCCAAATCCTTTCTTGAGGGCGAGATCACCAACAAGATCAAAAACACCTGTGATAAGTCTGGCTCCAACAGAAAGATAGCTGCTTATTATCCTGTCAGAAGAAAAGCTTGGATGGAGCAGTTTCATAGTAGTATGTGAATTGGGCTATAATCACTTTTTTCTCTTTGTCCCCTTCAATTCAGCTTGTCGCCTGGGCTCACTGCTGACATTTTTCTTCTTTTTCTTCTTTGGCATGCCATGCTGTCTCTCTGGTCTCTTTTCTGTCGTTCTTTCTCCACTCTTTTTCACTTTCTCACTCCCTCTCTCTTTCTAAGAAGATAAAATAAATCATATACTTTTATATCCTAGTCTTGGTGTGGAGAAATCTTTTATAACCACACAGAGCATCTAGTGGGCTTTCCACCCTAACAATTATACTGGATGCTGAAAAGACTGGATGCTTTTCCTTCTGCTATGGTTTGACTGTGCCCCTGAAAGTTCACGTGTTGGAAGCTTAATCCGAAAGGTAACTGTAATATGAGGTGGGGCCTTTAGGAGGTGATTGGGTAATGAGGTCTTTGCCCTCATGGATGGATTAACCCATTGTCATGGATTAATGGATTAGCCCATTCATGAAGTAATGGATTAACCCATTTGTGGATTAAAGAATTGATGGTTTATCTCAGGGGTTTAGCTATCATAGAATGGTTTGTCAAAAAAGCCCATTTGGCCATCTCTCACCATGTGATGCCCTGTGCCACTTCAGGACTCTGCAAGGTCTCCACTAACAAAAATGTCCTCACCAGACATAGCCCCTTGACCTTGGACTGCACAGCTCCAAGGACTGCAAGAAACACATTTCTTTTTAAATTACCCAATCTCATGTATTCAGTTACAGCCATAGAAAATGGACTAAGACAGAAAATTGTACTGAAAAATAGAGTTGTTGTTCTAATATAATAAATACCTCAAAGTGTGGAAGCAGCTTTGGAAATGGGTAATGGGTAGAGGCTGGAAGAATTTCGAAGAGCAGGCTAGAAAAAGCCTGTATTGCTTTGAATGGTGAATTTGAGATAATTCTAAGTGAGGGGTCAGAAGAGAAGACGACTAGAGAAAGCCTAGAATTTCTTTTTTTTTTGCAGTTTTTTGGCCGAGGTCGGGTTTGAACCCACCACCTCCGGCATACGGGGCCAGCGCCCTACTCACTGAGTCACAGGCGCCGCCCAAAGCCTAGAATTTCCTAGAGATTATTTAAGTAGTTGTGACCAGAATGCTGACAGAAATATGGACAGTAAAGGCCATTCTAATGAGTTCTCAGAAAGAAATGAGGAACCTGGAGTAAAGGCCATCCTTGTTATAAGCCACAAAGGAACTCGGCTGGGTTGTATCCATGCCCGAGGGCCTTACGGAATGCAGAATTTAAGAGCAACGAATTAGGATATCTGGCAGAAGAAATATGTAAGCAGCAGAGCATTCAAGCTGCTGCATGGTTACTTTTAACTATTTACGTTAAGTTTGGAGAGGGAAAAAACTAACTTAAAGACAATTTATGATCAAAAGGGAAGCAAAGTGGAACGATTTGGAAAACTCTCAGCCTGAACATGTAAATAGTTTTAAAAGGTGGATCAGAAGAAATACTAACAGAGAATACCCAGACGTCATTTGGTATGGAGATTAGAAAGGCTAGAAGGGAGCCAAGTGTTAATCATCAGGAGAAGGAGAGAAAGACTCCCGAGATCAAGGCTGCTCCTCCCATCACCGGCCCAGAGGACAAAAAGGACAAAATTATTTTGGAGGGGGGCTAGAGTGCCCTCTATGGGTGTACTGTCTTGGAACTCTGCTCCCAGCATTCCAGTGGAGTGCTCCTTCCACTCCAGCTGGAATTCAAATGGCCCCAGGTGCGGCTTCACCTGTTGCTCAGGAAGATACAAACCATAAGCTTTGGTGGTGTCCATGTGAAGTTAATTCTGCAGGCATGTAGAATACAAGACCTATGCAGGCACGGCAGCCTCCACCTAAATTTCAAAGATGCATTGAGTAGCTTGGGATCCCAGGCAGAAACATGGGCTCCCTGTGAGTTCCCAACAGGGCAATGCTGAATGGAAATGTGGAGTCAGAATGTCCCCAACAGGGAAATAATGAGTGGAACGTTGGGAGTGGGAGTGTCCCCAAGCCGCTGGAACTGTAGCGCTCTGAGCAGTGTCAGGGAGGGAGAGCTGAAGTGTGGGCTGAGCTCAGCAAAATGACAGGGGTGGATCTGCCTGAGCCCCTAGGAGCCCAAAGCATGAAACAGCGTGTTGGGGGAAGTAAGAAGAGCCAAGGATGACTTACTGTTGTTTTCCTTGTTAGGTTTTGGACTTAACTTGGAGCCTGTGATTTCTTTCTGTCTCTTTTGGAATGGAAACGTGTCTATCTTATGCCTGTCCCACTATCATACTTTGGAAGTAGATAACTTGTTTGCACAGGCTTGAAGCAGGGAAAGAATTGGCTTCAAGGTGAATCATGCCTTGAGTTTCACCCATATCTGATTTAGATAAGACTTGGAACTTTGGACATAGGAGTTGATGCTAGACTGAGGTAAGATTTTGGGGCTACCTGACATGGAATACATATATATATATTTTTTTCTTTTTCTTTTTTTTTTTTGAGACAGAGCCTCAAGCTGTCACCCTGGATAGAGTGCTGTGATATCACAGCTCACAGCAACCTCCAATTCCTGGGCTCAAGCAAGTCTCCTGCCTCTGCCTCCCAAGTAACTGGAACTACAGGCACCCGCCACAATGCCCAGCCATTTTTTGGTTGTAGCCACCATTGTTGTTTGGTGGACCTGGGCTGGATTTGAACCCGCCAGCTCGGGTGTACGTGGCTGGCGCCTTAGCCCGTTGAGCCACGGTCGCCGAGCCGGAATACAAATATTTTATATGTGATAAAGACATGAATTTGGGGGACAGCGCCTGTGGCTCAGCGAATAGGGCGCCAGCCCCATATACTGAAGGTGGCGGGTTCAAACCCGGCCTCGGCCAAACTGCAATCAAAATACCCTGGCGTTGTGGCAGGCACCTGTAGTCTCAGTTACTCGGGAGGCTGAGGCAAGAGAATTCCTAAGCCCAGGAGTTGGAGGTTGCTGTGAGCTGTGTGACTCCATGGCACTCTACCGAGGGCGATAAAGTGACACTCTGTCTCTACAAAAAAAAAAAAAAAAAAAAAGAGTGAGACATGAATTTGGGGCAAAATGCTATGGCTTCAATGTGTCCCTCAAAGTTCATGTGTTGTGGACAGTGCCCACAGTGGTTAGGGTGCCGGCCGCATACACTGGCACGTCAGTGGTTAGGGTGCCGGCCACATACGCTGAGGCTGGCAGGCAGGTTTGAACCCAGCCTGGGCCAGTTAAACAGCCATGACAACTGCAACAAACAAATAGCTAGGGGTGGCGCCTGTAGTTCAGTGGGTAGGGTACTGGCCCCATATGCTGAGGGTGGCAGGTTTGAACCTGGCCCTAGACAGCTAAAACAGCAGTGGCAACTGCAACAAAAATTAGCTAGGCATTGTGGTGGGTGCCTGTAAGTCCCAGCTTCTCGGGAGGCTGAGGCAAGAGAATTGCTTAAGCCCAAGAGTTGGAGGTTGTTGTGAGCTGTGACGCCAGGGACTCTATCGAGGGCAACAAAGTGAGACTGTGTCTCAAAAAAAAAAAAAAAAAAAATAGCTGGGTATTGTGGCAGGTGCCTATAGTCCCAGCTATTTGGGAGGCTGAGGCAAGAGAATCGCTTGAGTCCAAGAGTTGGAGGTTGTTGTGAGCTGTGATGCCATGGCACTCTACCCAGAGTGACAGCTTGAGACTCTGTCTCAAAAAAAAAAAAAAAAGTTCATGTCTTGTGAAATAAATCTTTAAGGTACTACTATTAAGATTTGAAGGCTTTAAGAGGTGATTGGGGCCAGGTGTGGTGATTCAGGCCTGTAATCCTAGCACTCTGGGAGGCTGAGGTGAGAGGAGCCCTTGAACTCAGGAATTCAAGACCAGCTTAAGCAAGAGTAAGACCCCATCTCTACTGAAAATAGAAAAAAAACCCAACAACCCAGCTGTTGAGGTGGGCACCTATAGTCCTAGCTACTCAGGAGGCCGAGGCAAAGGATTGCTTGAACCTAGGAGTATGAGGTTGCTGTGAGCTATACTGATGCCATGACACTCTAGCCTGGGGCAACTGAGTAAGAGTCTGCCTCAAAAAAAGAGGTAATGATTGGGTAATGAGGGGCTCTGCCCTTGTGAATGGATTAATGGGTTATCTCGGGAAGTGGGTCTGTTATAAAAAGGCAATTTGGCCATCTCTCATGAGCCCTCTTGCCATGTGATGCCTTGTGCTACCCTGAGACTTTGTAGTGTCACCACCAACAAGAAGTGCCTTACCAGTTTCAGAATCTTTTTCTTCTGAGACAGAGTCTCACTGTCGCCCTGGGTAGAGTGCCATGGCGTCACAACTCACAGCAACCTCAAACTCCTGGGCTTAAGTGGTTCTCTTGCCTCGGCCTCCCAAGTAGCTGGGACAACAGGTGCCTGCCACAACGCCCAGCTATTTGTTTTTGTTTTTTTTTTGGTTGTAGTTGTCATTGTTGTTAGGCAGGCCCGGGCTGGATTCAAACCTGCCAGCACCAGTGTATGTGGCTGGGGCCCTAGCTGCTGAATGACAGGCGTCCAGCCCAGCTTCAGACTCTTAACTTTAGACTTCCCAGCCCTAAGGACTGTAAGAAATAAATTTCTTTTCTTTATTAATTACCTCGTCTCAAGTACTCTGTTATAGGAACAGGAAATGGACTACAGTATTCCCTGAGATCAGAAACAACAAGATACCCACTTGTGCTACTTCTCTTCAACATTCTAGCAAGGAAAATTAGGCAAGAAAAGAAACGGACTGGAAAGGAAAAAATAAAACTATATTTGCTGATGACATGATGTATAGATAGAAAATCCTAAACATTCCACTAAAAGAACTAATGGTTCTAATGAAACGATTCCAGCAAGATTGCAGGATACAAGATCAACATACAAAAACTTGATTGTATATCTATACATTTGCAGTGGATAATCTGAAAATGAAATTAAGAAAACAATTCCAGGGCAGCGCCTGTGGCTCAGAGGGTAGAGCACCGGCTTCATATACCGAGGGTGGCGGGTTCAAATCCGGCCCCGGACAAACTGCAACAAAAAAATAGCTGGGCGTTGTGGCAGGCGCCTATAGTCCCAGCTACTCGGGAGGCTGAGGCAAGAGAATCGCTTAAGTCCAAGAACTGGAGGTTGCTGTGAGCCGTGATGTCACAGCACTCTACTAAGAGTGACAGGGTGAGACTCTGTCTCAAAAGAAAACAATTCCATTCATAAGAATATCAAAAAGAATAAAATACTTGGAAATAAATATAGCAAAAGATGTGTTAAACTTAAACTCTGAAAACTACAAACTATTGTTGAAAGACAAGGAAAAGGTCAAAATATATGGAAGCAGATCCAAAGTCCAGAAATGGAAAACAATATTGGTTAATAGCAATCTTCTTCAAATTCACTGACAGATTCAACACAGTCTCTATCAGAATTCTAGCTAGCTTTTTTTTTTTTTGAGACAGAGCCTCAAGCTGTCACCCTGGATAGAGTGCTATGGCATCACAGCTCACAGCAACCTCCAATTCCTGGGCTCAAGCGAGTCTCCTGCCTCCGCCTCCCAAGTAGCTGGGACTAAAGGCGCCC